>PVHP010004235.1:0-45252 GCA_004024765.1 Zapus hudsonius | reverse complement strand
GCTTGTCTCCGGAGCGCCGCCCCTCCTACTCCCCTGGGGACTGCCACCGTGGGCTCCTCCCCCACCCTGACGGGACCAGATGGTCCCCCTGCCCTTTGTCCACCAGGCCAGATGGAGGGAAAGGAAGATTGGATTCCCCTCCCCACCCCCACACACCCAGGTGCCAAGCAACTCAGCTGTGGGGGGAGGTGGAGGTCAGTGGGACCAGGCTGAGCCGATTAGAGAGAGGGGGAGGTATATTGCCTCTCCGCGGTGGGGGAAGGGAAGGGCGGGCTCAGCCCCCCCCACCCCATCCCTTTCCAAGTAAAGGACTGAAAGATGCTCCGTCCCTTGCGACCCCCAGCTCCCAGAGGAATTTTGGCGGAAGATTTAGGGGATCCCAGGGGCAGGATGCACAAGGGCCGCACGGCTCTCTGGCCCCTCCTCCAGCTGGTCCAGTGACCCGTCCTAGGCGGACCAGGGCTGGCCGTGCGGTGCGGTGCGGAAGCTGTCGGGTGGCGGGGGGTCGGGGGCGGGCCAGAGCCAGGAGCGAAGACGCTGCAGAAGCTAGACTCGGGCAGGGCTGCGGAGGGTCCCGGGGCCCAGAGCCCCCGTCCCCGCGACGGGAGCTTGCAGGAGGGGTGCTGCACCGGCGGACTCCCGCCCCCGCGGCCGGGCAGCGAGCGCCGCAGGGAAGGGGTCGCGGGAGCCCTCCCGGAAGCGGCGGCGCGGGCGGGCGGGCGGGCGGGCGGGCGGGCGGGGCGGCGGCTGCGGCACTGGGGCGGCGGGGCGGGGCGGGCCCGCCGCGCTGTAATCGGATCCGGGGAGGGGGCGGGGCGGGGCCGGCCGGCCAGGGGGGGGGGGGGGGGGGGACGCGCGGAGCCGGGCTCCGGGCCGGCCGGGCTCCGCGCCTGTCAAACCCCTCATTGTTCGCAGCTGATGTCACTCGCAGTTGTGAGCGGCCGCCTTTCCCGGGGACAATGTGGGACTGAGCGGCCCAGCCGCGCCGCCGCCGCCGCCGCCGCCGGACAGCCTCCGCGAGGTAAGGCGCGGGCCGGCGGGACGCGAAGTTTGGGGTTCGACTGGGGGGCGGGGAGTCTGCACCCGTGTTGCATGGACTGGGCCCCCTGGGAGACTGCATGGAACGCGATCTCAGTCCTACACGACTGAGGCCTGCACAGGTGGGGGGCGCTGGTCTGCTAGAGGACCTCCCCCCACTTCAGGGAGAGGTTTTCCTAGACCTTAGGTACCAGGTTTGAGTTCCCCATCCTATCTGCTGTTTCTGTCCTCTGAGTCTGCTCTTTCCTGGGTCCCTTGCTCTGGATTCGGGTTCTGCTCAGCCTCTGTTCTCATCTGCCATTCTTCTGCAGCTCCTGGCTCCCTCACACCCCTTTCCCATTCTCTGCAGTCCTTTGGAGGAGCCAGACACAGACCTCTAGGCCAAGGGTGGATAGAGATGATACTGGGGGCACAAAGTGGTACCTCCTTCCTTGTGGCTCTTCACATCCTCAGGTCTAGCTTCTTGGCCAGGGTCCTGGGGGGTTGGAGTGGGGGTGGGGTTCAGCTACTTACTTTAGCTTGGCCCTCATGTATGTCTGGCCAAGAGAGGGAGGTGCCCTCCTCCTCACTCACTCCCCTATCCCAGGCCCGCCATCTTGAGACCTGTGGCACCCAGGGCCCCGCCCCACCCTGGCACCCAGGGGAATGGTCTTCAAAGGGATGTACTCTGAGTCACTTGGATCCCTTCTTCCCAGAATGTGGGTCCCCACCAAGCCCAAGGATGATCACCTTCATGATGAATCAACAGGACATGTGTCTCCAGAGACCCTCCTTCCCCTACAAAGAGCTCTTAGATACCACACATTCCCCTGGAGCTGAGCTCTGGACCTCGCTGTTAACAGGGGTCACCCTGGTGGCCTTAGGGCCAGCACCTCAGGGGCTCTATTGATTCCCCATCTGAGGATCTCACCCCTTCAGGTCCTGGAACTACACCCCTTAACTTCCAAAGTGCTCCCATCCCAGCCCCCACCCCTAGCCTTCATCAACATGCAGGCTCAGGCTGCCCAAACACAAGGGGATTGTTCTTCGTGCATGCTCAGGGTGGGGGGCTGGGAGCAGGCGGCCCACACACCCTGGCAGGCCCAGGCTGCAGGGAGACTGGCTCGCCCCACCCTGTGTCCACTCTCCCTATTCCTGTCACCAGTTCCCTCCAGCCTCATCACTATTGCCCAGGGGTGCTGACCCCTTGAGGAAAGAGCCCTCAAGTACTGGTGGGTTCTTGGTCCTCCCATTGCGTCTCATACAGCCTTATAAACAACTCCCTTCCTCTGGACCTCAGGTTCCTCTCTTGATTGGTAAAGCCTTTCTGATTGTGATTGGCTGATTCCACCTCAACGCTGTGAAACCAGTACTTCTTACAGCTCCCCTTCCTCTTGGGAGGAACCTACTCAGGCCCCTAGAACTCTCAATTTCCTCACCTGAGCAGCCTGACCAGAGAGCCCTAGACATGGGAAAGCAACGTGAGCTGGGATGCTGAGAGCAGAGTTGGAAATTCTGGCCAGGCAGGTGGGACTAGTTCCTCAGCCCCAGGACTTTGGGCCTGAGGGTCTTAAATGCCCACAAGTCCTGAGAACCCTAACTCTTCTCTCTGCTCTCAAATGCTCAGGGCCAGGTCCTGTCTCAAATTTCCTATCTTCCTGTAGCAGAAAGAGGCTCAGAAATGCCCAACTGGGACCCCTTTGATTTGCAACTGTATTTTCAGGAGGCACAGAGGCCAGAGGGATTTCATCTGACTTAGAAGGTTTGGGGAGGGCTCCCCCAGAGGAGGAGGCCTTTGAGATGGATTTCGTTAGAACGTGAAGGGGATGGACATTTCAAACTGGGATCATTAGCCAGGGTAAAAGCTCAGAGGCCTGAAGGTACTAGGCCTGTTTTGGGGCCTGGAGGTGGTGTGGAGGTTGGGGTAGAGAGGAGACAGGAGAAGGCAAAGGCTGGATCATGAAGGGCCTCCATTGCCCGTCCATGGAGATCACGCTTTATTCATTGGGCGCTAGGCAGTCATGAAGAACTGCTGAGTAGCTTAGTGAGCATGCTGTCTTCAGCGTGGAGAATGGCTTTCTCACCTTGGGTGAGACAGTGAGCAGATGGGTCCCAGAGAGTGGGACCATACCAGTGTGGGCCTGCCTTGGTTTCCCTTGACTGTAAGACTCTTGGGGAACTTTGAGAGTACTGTAGCATTTCTGGCCCCTGCGTCTCCTCTTCCCTGGCCTTTTATGAGCCAGACCTGAATCAAGAAGCCAATCTGGAGCTTAGAGTCCCCAGGCTGTCCCACTAGTGCCCACCTTCCTGTCCTTTCCCTTCTTCCTCCCAACCAGGTGTGATTGGCTTTCTTGCAAGGCTGAGGCCAGGCCAATGAATCTGAGGATGCTGGGTAGTTTTGTGGAGACCAGGGTGAGCATCCCCAGAGTAGGGGATGGGTATGGGAGTCAGGAGCCCTCAGTGCTGACCCCCCCCAGACCTATCCGTCACCCTCATGCCACACCCTGCCTTGCCTGATGCTTAGCTATTTCTCAGCATCACTGGGTGTGGCCAGCATGGCTGCCTTTGGAGTAGAGATAGGAGGCTGCTAGGTTGGTAACTGGGAGTACTCAGGGGGATGTATGGAGATATGAGATGGGGTAAAGCTGGAGACTGGATCCCCTACCTTCCCCAACCCAGGTGGGTCCACAGGCCCTAGCTGGTCCAGACACTCTAGCCAGCCAAGCCAAGGGAATCCCCCAAGGGGCGGGCCAGCCTACTTGAGTCAACTGGCCCCAGGAGTCCTCCCCTCTGTTGAATTGTTCATATACCAGAACAAAGCCAGGGTAGACACTTGATCCCTGTATGTGGGGGGAGCTGGCTAAGCCCCCGGCCCTTTGATTGGACAGCTGTCATGGGAGAGAGACAGCTGAGGGGGAGGGGCAGGAAGGGGCAGCCACCATCGCTTACACAGCTGTCACCCCCCCTTCACCCCCTCCTGCCTGAGTGGCTGGAAGCCAGGAACAGAAGGAGTGGGCATCAGGTCTGGGGAGGGGGTCTAGGAAGCAGGAAGGAAGGCTGGAGGTCAGAGGCAGTACTCTGAGTATAGGGTGATCTGCCAGGGAGCCCTGCTGACCAGAACAGGCTGGGCACCCTCAGAGGTGAGCTGGAGGTCAGTGTGGCATGATGTGTGGCTGCCACGTGGGTGGCCCAGAAAAGACCTGGGCCCACCAGACTGGAGCAGCAAGGACCTCCATACAGCCCCAGTAAGGGCAGGGCATTGGAAAATGCTTAACAAGGCTGCTTATGCTTAGGGTCCTAGGAGAACAATCTAGAGATGGGTCCAGAGCCTCATTTGCTCTTAAAGACAAGAAGACCAGAGGGTTCCTCAGAACAGGAAAGGCACAGAGTGATCAGTGACTTTCTCATTCCCACTGCCCAAACAGTGCTGGTGGGAAAGCATGGGAGGTCCAGCATGGGAGGACTAAGCCAAGGTCACCTATTGAATTTGGGGCAGTGGGTCTCTGCTGCAGACCAGGGGTCTTCATAGCAGGAGTTCCAGCTTCCAGCTGTATTCCAGCCCTCCTGTCCTACACCTCCCCCCCAGAGAGCCACAAGAAGTGAGGAGATGGTGTGAGGACAGTGTCAGATCTTCCACTGCCTGATATTTCATAGGGGGCCTTTGTACCCCAAAGAAATTCTAGAACTTAAAACTATGGCCCTGGATAAACTGTCAGTCCTTTCCAAGCAGGATAAGCATCCACTAGCCACGCAGGGGTCTCCCAGACACCCAAAGCCTAGACCCCACCTCAGAAGATGACTAGCAGACCTAGACAGGAGCAGCCACAAAAGGGACACAGATGGGGCCTGGGTCAGCGCTGACTAGTGGGCCAGACCCTGCTAGTCCCCCTGCTAGTCCCATCATGTCTTTCCTCTCTGTGACCTTAGGCAGGTTACAAACACTCTAGATATTAGGCTGTCTGGGCAGCTCACTAGTATGTTGGAGCACCTTCTCCGGCCTGGCTCTGAACTGAGCCCTGGGGACACAAGGAGAAGGTGGCAGCTTTGGCTCCTGCTCTAAGGGGCTCCCAGGCTTGGCTGTCCAGGGAGACAGAAACCAAGCACGTCATCACAAGTGCTTTGATGGGGGAAGTGCAGGCAGCCAGGGGAATGTCTAGCAAGGGCAGCCAGCGTGAGGTTGGCCAGGATGCCCTGAGAGCACAGGCCCTGAATCTCCTGCTGGTCTCCACCCTCCGGCCAGCCCATGGCAGTACTCAGATAGAAGGAGGGGTGGGCTCATGGGGAGGTGTGCCTAGAAACATGGTTATTGCCCCATCACAATGAAAAGAAGCCATATGTAGTACAGTGGCTTTCTCAGGCTTATTGAGAAAAAGATAGACCAGAAGCCCACTGCCTACCCCCGGAATCCAAACTTTGGCTGGCCCAGGATACTTCTGAGGGCTTTGGACAGATCCCCATGCCCTTGACCCTCATGTAAGATGGAAGAGGGGGCTAGCCAGAAAGGTGTCCTGGAGTCCTTCAAAGTGCTTTCATCCTGGCACACTTATCTTTTGTCTCTATACCATTCTGGAAAAAAGGAATTTGTAAGGCTGTCTGGGCCAGGGCAGGGCACCAGTTGGTCCTCTTTGAGTTCTGGTTCCCAGTGAGCTCACCAACGAGGCTGAGCCTTGGGAGAGAGACAGCCGCTGCTGAAGAAGGGTTTCTAAGGAGGATTAAGGTTCAGGATTAAGTTGGGACATGGAAAGGGGTCGGGTGGAGAGGGTTGGCGACTGAGCTAATTCCAGCAGCTAATCTCAGGCTCTGCCTTCCTCCATCAGTTAATGGCCTTGACATTCCTGCAGCCCACCAAATCCCTCTTTACCCATTACCCAGTCCCAAGGAGGCACAGCCTCTCTGCTTTAGGAGTGAGGAAATTGAGACCAAGTGACATGTTCCTGGTACAGTGGAGTGTTCCAGGCAGGAATGTGCACTTTTTACCTCCTGTGCTCAGGACTATTCCCAGTTCATAACAAAGAGATTGAATACACCACTGTTAGACTGCTCCCCTTCCTCAGCCCAGTCCCGAGAACCTCTCTCTGCTATAGGGGGTGGGATTATAGGCATACATACATCACTATGCCCAGCTTGGAGTAAACGTTCAACCTTAGTTAGTTGGAGGCCCAATCTTCAGGGATCCTCTCTTCCAAATCAAAGGATGCTGTCCTCTGGACTCTGACAGACCTTTTCTTGTGATGCTGGATCTTGAACCCAGAGTATCATGCATTCTAAGCAAGCATTCAACCACCGAACCCTCTTTCTAATGTCTGTCTGGGAAGAAAGGATGCTCAGGGAGACTTGCCTACATGTGCTTGCCTCTGTGTGTGTGTGTGTGTGTGTGTGTGTGTGTGTGTGTGTGTGTGTGTGTGTGTGTGTGTAGAGGCCAGAGGACAACTTTGGGTGTCATTCTTGTTTTTTGTTTTTTTTTCGAGGTAGGGTCTCACTCTAGCCCAGGCTGACCTGGAATTCACTATGTAGTCTCAGGGTGGCCTTGAACTAATGGCGATCCTCCTACCTCTGCCTCCAGAGTGCTGGGATTAAAGGCATGCGCCACCATGCCCGGCATCTTGGTTTTTTAAAAATATTTTATTTATTTATTTGAGAGAGGCGGGGGGGCACACACTGCAAATGAACTCCAGACACATATACCCTCTTGTGTATCTGGCTTTACATGGGCACTGGGGAATTGAACTCAGGTCCTTCTGCGTTGCAGGCAAGCGCCTTAACTGCTAAGCCATCTCTTCAGCCCTCATTCTTGTTTTTCAGAAATGCCATTCACTTCCTTTGACACAGGGTCTCTCATTAACCTGGAGTTCACCAATTAAGTTAGATTAGCTGGTTAGTGAACCCCAAGGATCCTCCTGTATCCTTATCCCCAGCACTGGGATTACAGGTATATGCCGCCACACATGGCATTTTTTTTTTTAAATATGGGTATTAGGGATTGAACTCAGGTCTTCATGCTTCTGAGATGACTGCTTTACTGGCAGCCATCTCTCCAGCCTGTTTGTCTCTTGAATTCTCCTAACTTTTTGAGGCAGGGTCTCTTTCTAGCTCAGGCTGACCTGGGCTTCACTATGTAGTCTCAGGGTGGCCTTGAACTCATGGTGATCCTACTACCTTTGCCTCCCAAATCCTGGGATTAAAGGTGTGCACCACCATGCTCAGCTAACTCTCATAACTTTTGAGGGTAGGATTTGGTACCTCTTTTATAGATGGGGTGAGCTGAGGCCCAAGAGGGTTAAATAATCTCTTTAGGGTTATACAGCCAGGAACACACAGGCATTTAGAAGGACATTTGTAACTCAAGTTCCATATTGTCTCCCTTCTCTGGGAGTTTAGTTGAGCTGGCTCTGGGGTCCCCATGTAAGAACATGTGCAAGGTGAGCAGGGCTCTTGTCTGATTCCTTTTCTACTGTTCTTGCCAGAGCTAGCCAGGCCACAGCGTGGACACACCCCCAGGCCACTGTGGCCCCAGCCCCGCCTGACACGATGAGCAGCTCAGATGCGGGGCTGGAGGAGGAACCAGAGCTTAGCATCACCCTCACCCTGCGGATGCTGATGCATGGGAAGGTGAGTGGGTAGGGCCGCCATGATTTAAGACCTGGTGGAAGCAAATGTGGTCTCAGTTCTATTTCCTTGGAGTCCGCTGCCTGGAGCCAGGAGGGGCTGGATCTGAGACACTTGTATTCATCTGACTCCGCTCTTCTCTTTGCAGGAAGTGGGCAGCATCATCGGGAAGGTAGGTGCCCAGTTCTGATCTGTATATTTTCCCACTAACCTGAGCTTTAACCTAGGGTAGGAGGTGATGACCACTCAGGCCAGGATTGATTCTCTGTTTTGTCTCCTACAGAAGGGAGAGACTGTAAAGCGAATCCGGGAGCAGGTGAGTATGAGTTCAGGGGAGGAGCCCAGGGTCTGTCTTTTCCCTTGAAATGGGATGACTATCGAGTAGTACCTGAGAGGGTGATGGATTCCAGCCTTGGCTGGGGTCTGGTGAATGGGGCAGGCAGACAGATTTCAGGCACCAGAGTGGAGAAAGGTGCCCTGCTGCCCAGTGCTTGTCTTGCACTTCCAGAGCAGTGCCAGGATCACCATCTCTGAGGGCTCCTGCCCTGAGCGCATCACTACCATTACTGGGTCTACTGCAGCTGTCTTCCATGCAGTCTCCATGATCGCCTTCAAGCTGGATGAGGTCTGTGGCTGGCCAGGCTGGGAGTCCAAGGGTGGCTGCCTTGGAGGGACCTGACCGTCTAGATAGTAGCTATGATGAAAAGAAGTGAAGCCCAGGGCTGTGTTACCTTGGAGGAAGCCTCGATTTCCTGTAGGATAGTACCTGAGGAAGAGCCGGGGGTAGAAAGGGTATGTGGTCACTGCTGTTTCCCTGCCCTAGGACCTTTGTGCTGCTCCTGCAAATGGTGGCAATGTCTCCAGGCCTCCAGTGACCCTGCGCCTTGTCATCCCTGCCAGCCAGTGTGGCTCACTCATTGGGAAGGCTGGCACCAAGATCAAGGAGATCCGAGAGGTGAGGGGAGAGGGATACTGCTCACAGGGAGCTCCCACCTATACCCTCCAACTGGGAAAAGGGAACCAGGCTTATAGCTTCATGTCCTTTGGGAAGTTCTGAGCCTGGCCAGCCCTTTTCTGGGCTATTATAGTAGCCAGAAATAGAGGAGGGCATGGTGGCACACACCTTTGATCCTAGCACTCGGAAGGCAGAGGTAGGAGGGTCACTGTGAGTCCAAGGCCAGCCTGGGAACAGAGTGAGTTCCAGGTCAGCCTGGCCTAGAGTGAGACCCTGCCTTGAAAAGAAAAAAGAAATAGTTATTGTTTTCTATTTGCAGACTACAGGAGCCCAAGTGCAGGTGGCAGGGGATCTGCTCCCCAATTCCACAGAGCGTGCAGTCACTGTGTCTGGAGTGCCTGATGCCATCATCCTGTGTGTGCGCCAGATCTGTGCTGTCATCCTAGAGGTGCTGCTGCATGGGGTGGGAGAGGGGGCAAGAGAGGGGCCCTAGGCTGACTGTCAGGTGTCTAGATCCTGTGCCTGTAATACCAAGTGGGATGGGGCAGGAAGGGCTGCCACTGTAGACTACCAGCTCCCCTGCACTCTCTGATACATTTCTGGGGAGCCATGGGGATGCCTGAGACCACTGGCCTCTTGAAGAAACTAGTGGGGCCTGAGAAAGTCCTGACAAAGCCTCCTCATTCATTGCCTTCCAGTCCCCACCCAAAGGAGCCACTATTCCGTATCATCCAAGCCTCTCCCTAGGTACTGTCCTTCTCTCCACTAACCAGGTGAGGGAAACAGCAGGCAGAGTGGGAAGTGTTAAGAGGCAAGGGGGAGGCTGTGGTGGGTGAGGGGATTTAAGAAGAAATTGGGAGGTGAAGAGGGGTCAGAAAGTGATCTGGCCAAACTGCCATGACCTTTCCTGCTTTGGCCCCACAGGGCTTCTCTGTCCAGGGTCAGTATGGAGCAGTGACCCCTGCTGAGGTGAGTGACACCCAGCCCCAGGAACCCCTTCTTGAACTGCCCCTTCTGACCTCTGACCCCATTTCTTTGGCCCAGGTCACCAAGCTCCAGCAGCTCTCAGGGCATGCATTTCCCTTTGCTTCACCCAGTGCAGTGCCAGGTAAGCAGCTCCTGCAGGAGGCAGGGGCTGGGCAGCCCCCTGAAGTGGACACTTGGGGCCACAGAGACCCAGAACCATATCGAGTCCCCCTTCTCCACTTTAGGACTGGATCCTGGCACACAGACCAGCTCGCAGGAGTTCTTGGTTCCCAATGATGTGAGCAGAGGGTTGGGAATGGCTGAGGGGTTGGGAGGGGATCTAGGGGACTGGGCCTTACTCAGGGTTAAATTCTGCCTTCCCCTTAGCTGATTGGCTGCGTGATTGGGCGCCAGGGTAGCAAGATCAGCGAGATCAGGCAGATGTCAGGGGCACATATCAAGATCGGAAACCAAGCAGAAGGTGCTGGGGAGCGGCACGTGACCATCACCGGCTCACCAGTCTCCATCGCCCTGGCCCAGTACCTCATCACTGCCTGGTGAGCACGGGGTGGTGGCTAAGGATCGCAGGTGGGAAGGAAGGCCATTCCTCTAACTCCCTCAGCCCTTCTCCTTTTCCCATGGTATTCTACCTAAGTCAGGTCACCCCCTCTTCCCTCTTCATCTGTCCCTCATCCTCTCTCCACACTGTCTCTTTTCCCTGGCTGTCCTCCCCCATCTCTCCTTTCATCCCACACTATGTCTGCTGGTCCTTTCTGTCCTCTGTAGCCTTCCTTTCCAACTTTCTTCCAAACACACCCCATGTCACTGCTTTCTCCTGTCTTTTGGCTAACCTTAATGGCTTGTATCTGCCCCATGGCCCCTGTCTCACTCCCACCTTCCCCTTCATCTCCCCTCTGTATCCCTCTCTCCAGTCTAGAGACGGCCAAGTCTACCTCTGGGGGGACGCCTGGCTCAGCCCCCGCAGACCTGTCCACTCCCTTCTCGCCGCCCCTGACGGCCCTGCCCACGGCTCCCCCAGGCCTGCTGGGCACACCCTATGCCATCTCCCTCTCCAACTTCATCGGCCTCAAGCCTGTGCCCTTCTTGGCTCTACCACCTGCTTCCCCAGGGCCACCGCCGGGCTTGGCGGCCTACACTGCCAAGATGGCAGCCGCCAATGGGAGCAAGAAAGCTGAGCGGCAGAAATTCTCCCCCTACTGAGGCGGCAAGGCAGGACCACCGGCAGGGGCTGCCTTCGCAGCCTCCCTGCCCAGACTCCACCTTGGGGTCCCAAGCGCCTCTAACGCCAGACGCATGGATGCACCCCTACCCTGCCCTGGTCTTTGGAGTTCCTCCTCAGAGAGGGGGCAGTTTCTGGCCCAGGGTTTTTAGGAGCTGCAGCAGGTCCAGGGAGGGGTCCCACCTTTTAGCCCTGTGCTTGGATGCAGGGAACCTTGGGGGCCTCCCTATTGCCCTGCCATGGGAGGCTACTCACTACTCTCCATCCCTTAGGGCTCTCGGCCTATTGCCCTTGTGGGAATTGGAGGAGGGCCCAGGGTGGCTGGGGCCTAGCTTCTCTCCACCTCCTGCAGATCCTGTTGCTTCCACTGATACCCTTTAACTGGAATGGACTGGCTGGGCTTGTCAGGGGGCAACCCAAAGAGGGGGCTCTGCCAGTAGCAGGGGGAGTGGCCTGGGGGCAGGGGCCCAGTTCTCAGCAGCAGACACTCTGTACAGTTTTTTCAATCCCTGTTTTTGAATAAATATTCTCAGCGACCAGAAAGCTGTGAAATGCACTTATGTTGGGGTGGCAAAACTTCCAGAGAATGAGAGCGACTGAGTTCCCCCCAGCACCCCAATCTGTGAATCTGACCAGCCCAAGCTAGGCTACAGCCCTATCCATGTCAGTTCTGGGGTGAAAGTCCAGGACTCTTGTGGGTCTTGTTGTCCGGTTTCTTGCATCTAGCCAAACTGGACAGATGGACGTTTCAGTAGCGTTTGTCCACTGGTTTCTCCTGCTGTGGTTGTAACCCAGGTCCTACCCTGCAAGGCTCATCAGTTTGGTTTTGAGTCTTTAGAGTCCTCTTCTCTGTGACCAGGTTCACCTTTATCCTGGGCTGGGGACTATCTATGAGTTTTACAAGCCTACACTGGAGGAGCTCTTAAGAAATGGTGCGGAGAAAAGATGGGAAAACGGAGCCTTCCAGAAGGGTAGGATTGTATATAAGGCCACACAGGTAGAGATAGGCCCAGAATCTGGGACTCCTGAGCCTCACCAGACTAGAAAACACCCTCTTGTTATATCTAGAGGCACCTGCTTCGATCTGCGCAGGGGGCATGGGCGGGCCTCTCTGATCTCACCACCCCATCCTCCAGCTCAGGAGGAAACTCGGGTGGCCTCTGGCACGCTCAGTCCTCCTGCCAACTCCTGGTCCTGTTCCGGTGGCTCGGATGGGCCGAGGGCTGGGTCCTTAGAGGGTCCCTGGAGGCGCTTCAGGAGTTCCCGAGGGTGCCAGGCCTGAGGCGGGCACACCCGAAAGGGCCGAGGCAGCGCACGGCGGGTGAGGCGGCCCAGCGCCAAGCGCACGGGGCGCTGCAGCAGCCCGTAGAGGAAGGGGTGGGCGGCGAAGGCCGAGTAGGCGACCCAGGTGACCGCCGCCTCGGCGGCTGCAGCACGCGCCGCGGGCGCCAGGCACGCACAGCCGTATGGCAACCAGCAGGCTGCAAACTGGCCTACGGCCAGGGCTGGGGCCAGGGCCGCCTTGCCCCCGGGTAGACGGGGAGGCCGGAGAGGCGTCAAGAAGGACAGGCGGCTGTCCAGGGAGTCGGAGCGCAGCCGGGAGAGGCGGCTGTCCAGAGAGTCGGAGCGCAGCCGGGTCCCGCGCGGGGGCCGCAGGGCGGCGCGGCGCGCCACGAGGAAGATGGTGCCGTAGGCGACGAGCAGCAGGAGGGCGGGCAGCGCGAAGGCCAGCAGCGCCCAGAGCGGTCGGAAGGGCCCCAGGCCCCCGGCCAGCACCGAGCAGCGAGCCGGGGCCGGGGGCGGCGCGGGCGGCGGCCCGAGCAGGGAGAGCGCGCCCAGGAGCGCGGCCGCCGCCCACACGGCCGTGAGCACCAGCGCGGGCGAGGGCCGCGCGCCGGGCCGCAGCGGGTGCACGATGAGCCGGTAGCGGGCCAGGCCGAGCGCGGCCACGCCGAGCGTGCACGCGGGGAGCAGCGCCGCCGACAGGAAGCGCGCGGCGCGGCACGGCGCGGGGCCCAGGCGCACGAGGCCCAGGCCCGGCGGGGGCGCGGCCACCAGGCCCAGGGGCACGATGGAGGCGGCCGCCAGCAGGTCCACGACGCACAGGTGCGCCAGGTAGAGCGCGTCTTGCAGCCCTGGCGTCCGCAGCACCACCACCAGCAGGGCCCCGTTGCCCAGCAGTGCCCCTACCTCTACGAGCACCGCCAGGATCAACGCCACCGAGCTGGCGAATTCCGTAGTGGTCATCCCAGTGGCATTGGCCATCGGAGCGCTCAGGCTTCCGCTGGGCTGCTGTGCAGAGAGCAGAATGGAACCTCCAGCTTCAAGATTCCCATCACCTGTCCCGGCTGCCAGGCCCCTCACCTCATAAGCTGCCCCTCGGGAGGTGACTCTGACGTCCAGGCTGCCATGGGCTTGGCTGACCCCATAGACGGATGCGAGGCCGAGCCTGTCGATTTTCTGTCCCCTGCCCCAGCCCAGCTCCAGTGGTTCAGTTTCTGCGGAGATGGTACCGGCTGTCACTCTGATGCTGTCCTTTGGAGACGCACAGCTAATAAGGGAGGGGCAGGGCTTGGCGCCAGCCCCCTGGGTCCTAGCAGCTGCCAGCTGGGCACTGGAGGCTCTACTGTGAAAGTGCCTGTGGGTGCCGCTGGCGATGGGGCAGAGCGCGCGCCGGCCATCCCGGAGCCTAGGCCGAGGAGGTTAGAGACCCCGCTGGGTCTGGCCCAGGAGTGGGAAATGGGGATAGTCAGGCGAGTTAGCCCTTTTCTGAAGGAAACCGGCTCAGAAGAGCTGGAACAGGAAGACCCTTAGGTATGCTCTGGGTCCCAGTAGGACTGGGGAAAGGTAGGCCAGAGCTTGGCACAGAGTGGGCGCTCAGCCACTGTTAACTTGGTCTAATAGAGGAATGGAATAAATGCGAGTAAGCCTAAGCCAGAAACTGCTACTTGGTTGGTTTGTTTTGGTAAACCACCCTTTCTCAATTTTCAGGATATACAACTCGGGTGAGCAAGGTACCCACTCTTTATTTTCCGGAGGAAGCACAAAATTGAGTCAGTGTATGGCATCCTCCTCCCACAGTTGGTTGGCTCAGGGAAAATCTTGTAAAACTAGTGGGACGCATGCCCATGTGAGGGCACCCAGCCCCATGGCAAAACCCACTTAGACACTGGTAGCTTGAATATGTAGCTGAAGGTTAGTCTCTCTTTTGAACCACAGATTCCCTCTTCAGCATCTCCCTAGGACTTTGATGAATCGGCATCTCAAATTTCCTATGTCCAGAACAGAAAGAGGACTCTTGAGCACTTCTGAACCAGCTCCTTCCAGAGTCTTCCTTGGCAAACTCCTTTCTCAGGCTAGAGCCTCCCTTTCCCCTACATCTACATTGAATCCATGAAGAGCTCTGAAATCTAGCCACCTCTCACCACCACCACTGCCCCATCCTTGTTCGCCTAGACCATTGCTATTTATTTATATTTAATTTTGGTTTTTCAAAGTAGGGTCTCACTCTAGCCAGGTTGACATGGAATTCACTATGTAGAGTCTCAGGGTGGCCTTGAACTCATGGCGATCCTCTTATGAGTGCTTGGATTAAAGGCATGCACCACCATGTCTGGCACATTTAGCATCCTTCTAACTGGTCTCTTGGCCTCTGCTCCTGCACCTCCAGCTTCTGTCTTCCTGTTTACTCCTCAGAGCCTTTCCCTACTCTCCCTGTACTGTCTGCCTTCCTGGCAACTGTCCTTCTCAGGCTTCTTTGGGGGATGTTCAGCCAATACAAGTTATCAATGTAAGATTGGAAGGTGGGAGGAAGGAGGAAGCCAGGATGGCTTTTCCCTGATGCCAGCCTAGGGCTCTGGAGCCCTCTGTGGAAGATAGACTTTCTCTCTCTGTAGGCCTGGATCCTTTCATGCAGTGGCTTCTATGTTCTGGTTCCTGCAGGGTGACCTTGGCCTTGGCACTGGAACATTGTTTCTTCCTGTTATCCCTTCAGCCTTGGGGTGGAGGTGACTTCCTGATGCTGCTCATCTCTGGATTGCCTCATTATCCTCTGTTTGATAGTTTCAATTCTTTTACTGAATCCAATTCCTCTTGTCTGAGATACTTAGTGTAATTCCTGTTTTGCTGGCTGCATTTTGATTGACAGGTACCCTACAGTCCACTCTCAATAGCAGCTAAAGTAGATCCTTCATAACATAAATCAGATAGGGTCGCGGCTTTGCTCCTGTCCCTCTAGTAGCTGCCCATCACCAGTGGAATCTAAGTGCCTCTGGGAAGTGAGGTGGCCTTCATTGTCTGCCTCCTTCCCACCTCCTCTCCATCAGTTAACTTTTCATTGCTGGGACAAAATACCTGATAAAAAATCAGTTTGAAGGAGGTGAGGTTTCTTCCAGTTTACAGTCCCAGGTTATGGTCGGGAAAGGCATGGTGACAGGAGCCTGGCACATTTAGTCCAACAGTGAGGAGTCAGCACAGCCATGAATGCTAGTGATTAGCTAGCTTTCTCCAGGATCCTCGGCCCAGGGAATGGCTCCTCCAACCTCAATTGATCTAATCTAGGAACTCCCTAACAGGTGTGCCAAGAGATGTGTTTGCATGGTGACTCGAAATCCTGGCAAGTTGACAACCAGAGAGGAATTATCACATCCACCTTGCCCACCATACTGCTAGCCACAGAAATCATCTTGCTGTTTGTTCCTCTCCCCTGGCGGAGTGCTTTCCAAGATCTTTGTATTGCTGTTCCCTCTACCAGAACACCCTTCCCTGCGATCTTACCATGGCTGCTGGGCCACTCAATTCAGATCTAAAGGCATTCCAGCTTCTAGTCACTTTTGTACTTTTGCCCTTCTGCCATTTTCCTTATAGGAAATGATTTTTCATATTAGATATGTGTTTATCTGGAGCCTGGTTTTTTAACATTTTATTTATTTATTTGCAAGTAGAGATACATACAGGGGGAGAGAGAGAGAGAGAGAGAGAGAGAGAGAGAGAGAGAGAGAGAGAGAGAGAGAGAGAGAGAGAGAGAGAGAGAAGAGAAAGTATGGGCACGCCAGGGCCTCCAGCCACTGCAAAGGAACTCCAGACACATGTGCCACCTAGTGTGTCTGTCTTATGTGGGTACTGGGGAATTGAACCCGGGTCCTTAGGCACTGGAGGTAAGTGCCTTAACCGCTGAGCCATCTCTCCAGCCCCCCTGTTTTGTTTTTGTTTTTTGAGGTATGGACTCCTTCTACCCCAGGTTAACCTGGAATTCACTATGAAGTCTCAGGCTGGCCTAGAACTCACAGCAGTCCTCCTACCTTGGCCTCCCAAGTTCTGGGATTAAAGATGTATACCACCACACCTGGCCAGAGCCTGTTTATATATTTCCAAGCAGAGGATAGAGAGTAGAGAGATGGAGAGAATGGGCACGCCAGGGCCTCCACTGCTGCAAATGAACTCCAGATGCATGAACCACTTTGTGCATATGGCTTTGCATGGGTACTAGGGAGTGGAAGCAGGGTCACTAGGCTTTGCAGGCAAGCATCTTAATTGCTGAGTCATCTCTCCAAACCATGAAGTCTGTTTTTGTAGGATGTAAGCAGTTGTCTTGTCTGTGTCTTGTTGGGGCCTGTGCCCACCAAATCCATCACAAATGCAAGGCCAGCCTCACTTCAGATCTAGAGACCAGGCTGGGGAATGTGGCTCAGTTGACAGAGGATCTAGCATTCATAGAGCCCTGGGTTCAGTCTCCAGCATGGCATAGTGGTTCACGTCTGTAATTCCAGCACTAGGAAGGTGCCGTCAGAAGGATCAGAAGTACAAATGATACAGGAATTTGAAGTATGTTGGATAGCATCCAGCCTTGTCTTGGCTCTTGGGTGGGTTAATAACTCAGGGGCTAGGGCCCTGGAAGATCAACAGGTTCACAAAGCTCTCAGAGTCAGTGGCCTTCTGGATTTTTGTCTCACAACTGCCTCACAAGGTCATCCTCAGCTCCAAAGCAAGTGCAAGGCCAGCCTGGGCTACATGAGACCCTGTCTCAAAAACACTAAAACAAAACAAACAACTAAAAGAAAGAAAAAAAAAACCTCTAGAGACCAGGCGATGGCCTCCTGGTATGACTCATTCTGTGCTGGAATTTGACAGGCCTCAGTCCAATTTTCCATTATTCAGATGAGATGATAGACTCTGTCCTTAGACAGCTTTCTCGTTGCTGCACAGAAAAGAGCCTGACCAAGCCGGGCGTGGTGGCACACGCCTTTAATCCCAGCACTCGGGAGGCAGAGGTAGGAGGATTGCCGTGAGTTCAAGGCCACCCTGAGACTACATAGTGAATTCCAGGTCAGCCTGGACTAGAGTGAGACCCTACCTCGAAAAACCAAAAAAACAAAAAAAACCCCCCAAAAACAAAAAAACAAAAACAAAAAAACCCCAAAAACAACAACAAGAAAAACAAAGCAAAAAACAAACAAACAAACAAACAAGCCGGGCGTGGTGACGCACACCTTTAATCCCAGCACTCCAAAGGCAGAGGTAGGAGGATTGCCGTGAGTTCGAGGCCACCCTGAGACTACATAGTGAATTCCAGGTCAGCCTGGACTAGAGTGAGACCCTACCTCGAAAAACCAAAAAACAAACAAACAAACAAACAAACAAACAAAAAAAGAGGCTGACCAAAAGCAGCTTGGAGAGGAATGGATTTATCTTGGCTTACAGACTCAAAGGGAAGCTCCATGATGGCAGGGGAAATGATGGCATGAGCACTGCAAACAGCAGCAGGAAGGTGTGCCAGACACTGGCAAGGGGAAGCTAGTTATAATACCCATAAGCCCGCTCCCAACAACACAGCTTCAACAAGGTTCCAATACCAAATCTTCCATCAGCTGGGGATCGAGCATTCAGAACACATTAAGTTTATAGGAACACCTGACTCAAATCACCTCACCCAGAGACGGGAGGAATGTATTCTCAATCCTACAGCTGGGACTCTGGTCAACTGCTTCCTAGTGCTTCCTAGAGCTTGGTCTACTTAGTAATTTCTTCCTGTACTTGATCACAACTTGGACATGATCATTTGCTTCTAGAAGATGAAGGTGGATTTTTTTTTTCGAGGTAGGGTCTCTCTCTAGCCCAGGCTGACCTGGAATTCACTATGTAGTCTCAGGGTGGCCTTGAACTCATGGTGATCCTCCTACCTCTGCCTCCCGAGTGCTGGGATTAAAGGAGTGTGCCACCAAGCCTGGCGCAATGAAGGTGGATTTTTGAGGTTTTGGTTGAGGGGATGGGGAAGGCCAACCTCCTGCCTCCTTTCTCTGCCCAGGCCTGGGGAGAGCTCAGCGAGGCCATGGGAGCAGCAAATGAGAAAAAGCATCTGGAAGGGTGTAGTGGAAAGAGGGGGACTGTGGTAGGTTAGAGAGTGCATGCTTTCCCCAAATCATGAAACTAAATTAAAAAGTAGTACACTGTAGTGGCTGTGTGTCGATGTAAAATTTGCAAAGGAATACAAGACCATGGGCTCATTCCAGAGGGTGAGTGGGAAGAGAATGAGCATACTTTGAGTGTCCTTTGGACCTTCTGGAGCTATGTTAATGCTCTACATACTGGAAACCATAAATTAACAAGGACGAAGAATACCTCCAAAGATAAATGTAAACTAACCTGCTTTATTGCAAATGCTTAACATAATCTCAGTTTGGGCTGGAGTGAGACCCTACATCGAAAACAACAATTTTTTTTTTATAATTTTAAACCTGGTGTGGTGGTGAATGCCTTTAATCCCAGCACTTGGGAGGCAGAGGTAGGAGGATTGCTGTGAGTTTGAGGCCAGCCTGGTACTACAGTGAGTTCCAGGTCAGCCTGGACTAGAGTTAGAGACCCTAACCTGGAAGAAAAAAACCATAAAAATAAAAACTTGAAAACCAAGCTGGGCATGGTGGTGCAAATCTTTAATCCCAGCACTCCGGAGGTTTATAAGGGGGTCTGGGGAGGGCAGACAGCTCAGAGGTGAATCTCCAGCAGGTATCGCAGACGACATTGGCTCTCCTGGTAGATGAGGTACTCGCTCTGGTAGAAGTTGGAGCTCTTGAACTCTTTGCATGGCACGGGCTGGCCCTGGGGCACCACCACTTGCTGCCCATCCAGCTCTAGTTCAATGTCCTGTGTTGGATCTGCAAAGGCACAGCCAGGGTCATGGACAGCCCAAGGTCACTGGTTCCTGGTGCAAACAGTATGCTCCTTGTACCCCTGGACCTTCTTCCTGGAATATCCCCCATTTCTCTAGAGGAAAGTCCCAATTTGTGTGTGCGGTGTATGCACACATACATGTATGTATGTATGGTATGGCGGCCAGAGGCTGATGGTGAGTGTTTTTTATATTTTTATTTATTCATTTTTCAAGCAGAGAGATAGAGAAAGAGAGATAGATAAATAGAGAGAGAATGAGAACACACCAGGGCCACCACCTTGTGGGTCTGGCTCATGTGGGTACTGGGGAATTGAACCCGGGGCCTTAGGCACTGGAGGCAAGTGCCTTAACCGCTGAGCCATCTCTCCAGCTCAGTGAGTGTCTTGATTGCTCTCCATCTTATTCACTTGAACCCAGAGCTCACTGAATGGACTACTTTAGCTATTGAGCTTGCCCTAGGATTCCGTTTCTGCCTCCCAAGCACTGGAATGACAACGGGCTGCCGCACCCACCCAGTATTTATGTAAGTGCTGGGGATCCAAAGTCAGGTCCTCACACTTATGTGGCAAGCATTTTACTGACAGAGCCATCTCCCCGCCCCTGGCGGCACTGTGTTTAGTATTATTATGTCAATATTCAGTCCACAGTCTGGCTGAGCGTTGGAGGGTGTTTTCCTGGGAGGGTCATAGGAGCATTCCCACTGCACTTCAGATAAAGGAAATACAAATCCTGGAGAAACAGAGGGCTGTACTGCGCAGGATGTCCTTCAAGTGTGGCAGAAGAAAGGCTTCACTATGTGTTGAATGAAGTATCACATTTCTACTTGGACTCAAGGAAAATCTTTCTTTTTTTTTGGGGGGGGGGAGTTTCAAGGTAGGGTCTTACTGTAGTCCAGGCTGACCTGGATGGAATTCACTGTGTAGTCTCAGGGTGGCTTCAAACTCACAGTGATCCTCCTACCTCTGCCTCCCGAGTGCTGAGATTAAAGGTGTGCACCACCACACCTGGCTAAGGAAAATCTTTAATGAAGAAAGGCCGGGTGTTGCACTGAAAACATGAGTAGTGCCTTTCTGAAATTGATATTTTAAAAGTCCTACTTAGGCAGGGCATGGTGGTGCACGAATGAAAACTAAAGAAAGACATGTAAATGGCTGGCAGTGCTGACTATGCACAAGCTGGCAGCACTTCTGAAAGTTCTCATCGATGCCCATGTCCATAAGTGATTTGTTGAATCCGTGGATGTTTGTTGGGTGGCAAAGGAAATAAGACCAGTGACCATTCACTGCAGCCCACTCTCTGTTCATCTCAACCCTAAAAATGTTCGCAGCCCCCAATCTCAGTTCTTTTATTTTTGAAGTAGGGTCTCACTCTAGCCCAGGCTGACCTGGAACTCACTCTGTAGTCCCGGGCTGGCCTTGAACTCACAGATATTCTCCTACCTCTGCCTCCCAAATGCTGGAATTAAAGGTGTGTGCCTTAGGCTACCCAGTTTCCCGTGGCTCACCAGGCTCTGTTCGGCCTCTAGCGATGACACTGTTGAAGCCAGGGGGTGGACTCTTCAAACTGGCATCATCGCTGGTGATATGGTATTCTTTGCCTAGGGCCACCTCACCCAGGAACATGTAGCCAACGTGGTGGCCTCCGCAGTGCATCGTAGTAACTGAAGGACATGGAGAATCAGTAGGCAGAGGGGGCACCTCGGGCCCCTACTGGGTGGCAGTGATATCCCACTGTCTTCACTGCCCTAGCTCAGTGAAGTGCTCACTCTGTCCTGGCATCTCTCATCCTGGTGGGCTCCTTCCCATTTCACTTACTTCCTCCTTGCTCCCTGAGGCCCTCACCCTCACCAAGTAAGCGATGAGCTGCCCAAGCCTGGGAAGGGGTCTCCTGCCCATCCTGCTCTTATCATTTGTCACCAGCATCCCTCAGGCTGCTCATGAGAAACCCTCCGCCCTACCCCGTTAGCGCTCCTGAGACCACCAGCCAGTCTCTTTTAGGTTTCTCTGCCCTCTTGGGAGACACTCTGGTCCACCAAGAACTTCAGCTCCCTTTGTCTTTGGCTGAGTCCTTAGACCTTCCTCTCTTGGAATGGTGGGCAGTGATGGACTCCAATGATGTCGTCAGCCTGGGCTGAAGAGCCAGCTGAGGAGGTCACTAAAGTGAGGAGTACCTCAGCCAGAAACTCAGAAGTCACTGGAGACTCCTTCGACCCTCTTCCACATGCTATCCATCCCGCCTCCCTCAGCCCACCCCTATTATGGGCTCTCTCTCTGAACGTCCGTATCCCTGAGCCTCCTGTGACCTGAAAGCAAGCCCGGCCTCTCTGCAGCTTTCAGCTTCTGCCCTCCTCCACTGCTGCATATCCACCTGAGCTCTGTAAGTCTCTAGAGAGGCCCCCTTTGCAGGTCTCCAGCCCCAGCCCCTCACTACAGGGCACTGCTGTGAGCTTCAGTACCAGGACCTGCTAGCTGGTAGTGGCCTGCCATGCCCCTAGCGTCTATGCCGGCCTTCGAAGGCTTCTCTCTCACTGCTCACAGTCTGGTAGGTGTTTTCATCCTAACTGCTTCACCTATTCCAGGAGGCCATTCTGACTGCCAGATGCCACCTGAAGTCCTCTCGGCTCCTGGATGTCTCACTGTGCACTCTGGGTTGTTCTGTCAGGACTGGGTCCAGTTCAATATGGTACTTCCTTCCCCACCTAGGGTTTGACCCAGAGGGTGCCTCACCATAACTTGCCGACTTGCTGTTCTCCGAGGCAAAGTAGATGCCCTTGCCAACACGGCCACCAGAATGTGGCATGATGCGGAGCCCACTGGTGAGGATGGCAGCCACCACGGCCACGTTGGTGCCGTGCCACAGCAACCTCCGATTGCCCAGCTTGGAGTGGGCCTGGAACCGGTCTCCCTGAATGAGGCAGGGTAGGAAATGGCACAGACATGCCACGGGAAGGCTTGGTCAGCTCTACTTCTCTCAGATGCTATGACCAAGCCTCGGCTTCTCTGCTCAATCACACACACAGCCTGACAGAAATTGGTCAGAGTTGCTCAGCCAGCTTGGCAAAGGAGCAGATAAGGATGATGATGGGGGAGGGGGCATCTCTCTCACCTCCCCTTCTCTGTTCACTTTCCAAACATGTTGCAGAGTCGGGCATCTGTCATTGTTGCCAGTCTGTTCCAAGTAGATTTGGATTACCTGTGGGAGAACAGAAGTCGAGGGCTGAGGGTGGGACACTCATGCTCTGTGGTCCCCTTTGGGATTAGGGACACAGGAGAGAAGGCCGAGGGCAGAAGCATGGCGAGCTAGGGGGCCCAGCCCACCTTGTACTCAGGTGCCTCAGAGTCCAGCAGCTGCAGTTGGCACTTGAGGAGCTGGTAGTCTCGATCCAGAGGGTGTGGCACCTCCTCCACCCGGTGGTCTTCCTTCTCAGAGGCTGCCTGCAGGGTCTGAGCCAGCTCGATGTCCGCCAGCACCTAAGATGATGGACACATGGCTTCTGGCTTCCACCCTCCGCTGGTGGAGACCCATACCATAGCAGGTGTCCAGCGGCCATCTGGCAAGTACACCCTTTTGACCTGCATAGCAGGAGGAAGGAGGAAGCTGTTCGAAAGCAAACGCGTTTCAAGTGTTCTCTCTCGGATGAACTGCTGACCCCATGCGATGGATGAAGTCCAGTTTCTCAACATTTTCCCGTATAAACCACACTGTTTTCCACATGGTTTTCTGTTTAAATCACAGTGCTCTTATTTCAGTTCTTACTAAATCCCCAAGACATATTAACATAAGACACAGATAAAGAAGTTATAGCAGGGCGTGGTGGTGTACTCGGGAGGCAGAGGTAGGAGGATTGCCGTGAGTTCAAGGCCACCCTGAGACTACACAGTGAATTCCAGGTCAGCCTGGACTACAGCGAGACCATACCTCAAAAAACCAAAAAAAAAAAGTTATTGTTTTTTAATGTACCTTTCACATGTAAGCTTCTTAATCATTTCCTTGTGTGTTTCTTACTTAAAAGCACCATGGGCTGGAGAGATGGCTCAGTGGTTAAGGTACTTGCCTGCAAAACCTAAAGACCTGGGTTTGATTCCCCAGTACCCATGTAAAGCCAGATGCAAAAAGTGGTGCATTTGTCTGGAGTTCATTTGCACTGTCTAGAGGCCCTGGTGAGCCCATTCTCACTTTCACTCTCTGTCTCTCTTTGCTTGCAAATAAAACAAAATAAATAAAATATTAATAAAAGCACGGTCCTGGGGCCAAGAGGCAGTATTGTTACTTGGATAATGTCCTCTCCCCAGCCAGCTTTTCTGCTCTAAGTTTGACGTGTCTTCAATGAACTGGGACCAATTCTCTTTTTCCCCGCGTTGGCTGAGTTTCCCAGGTGACTGGTCTCATAGTGCCCTGCCCATCTCCCTCCACCTCATCTACCTGCCTAGCCCTCCCCTCCCTGGCCTCTTGGTTGGCTCACTGCAGCCCATCCCTCGGCCCCGAGGCCATCTGCTCCTCACATACTCACCAGCAGCATATCCTTCTTGGCCCGCAAGATCTCCAGGGAGTTGATGGGTGGGGGCCTGCTGCGGCCGAAGTTGTGTGGGATGACCGTGTAGAAGTGGGAGGACAGCTCCTCCAGGCTGGGGCCGTCCCCGGTGGGGGCTTTCAGGGCCACCTCCAGAGCCTCCAAGGCCTCGAAGCCCCGTGCGATCTGCTGCTTGCTCAACTTTCCCAGGGGCATCTTCTTCACATCTGGGGTGAGGGAATGGGAGGACTCAGCCCTGCAGCCCTGCCACCCAAGGGCCCTGCCACCCTGTCCAGTCCTCATCCTCACCCAGGTTCATGAGGGCCATGGTAGTATTGAACATATCCTTGCTGAAGATGTTTGTGATGAGCTTTTGGGTGGCAGGATCAAGGGAGCAGGGCTTAACCACAGTCCTCACTGAGCCTCCATCCACCTGAGAAGAGAGGCCCACATGGACAGGAGCGTCTGGGCAGGGTGCCCACACGAGGAGCAGGGCATGGCATTAGAGATGCCTGGCTAGGCCAGAGGCAGAGGTTGGTACTTGAAGTTGCACAGTAGGCATGCCTCTCCAGCCAGTCTCCCCCCCTCTGCCCAGCACCCCCCCCACTCCTTCACCTTCACTACTGCCTCCTGGGCCTCGGCTTCTCCTAGCACTTCGATGAGTGTATACTTCCCTGGGTGAGCTACAAAGCGGTCCCGCTCCGCCCAGTTGTTCTTGGTCTTCTCCCGAAATTTCTTCTCAAAGTCCTTCTTTGCATCTTCCAGGCAGGTGAAGTAGGTGGTCTTGGAGTTGCCCACTTCTCCCTGCAAGCAACAACCTTCAGGGGTGTCTTCATCAGAAATGTCAGCTGGGGGCTGTGGAGATGGCTCATTGGATAAAGCACTTGCCACACAAGCATGATGACCTGAGTTCAGATCCCCAGAACCCACGTGAAAAGTTGGATGCTGTAATGGACATCTGCCATCTCAGCATGCCTACAGTGAGAAGAGAGGCAGATGTGGAGAAGCTCCAGGAGCTCACGGGCCAGCAGAGCAGTGGACAGTGAGAGATCCTGCCTCAACGAGGTGGAAGGCAAGGAATGACATCCATGGTTGACCTCTGACCTCCACATGTATGCCAGGGCATAGGTGTGCCTTTACTCACACATGCATGTACCACACACACACAGATACACACACACATGCACATACACACATGCAAACACCACGTGCACACACACACATAGACACACAGACACAACACACATATACATACATACCACATGTACACTCCACACACATACATACATGTACACATACATACATACACATATACATACATACATACACATGCACACACACAACCACACACACATATACCAACACCCCCACCCCCACAAATTTCTACTGGGCCAATTGCCCCTGAGCAGCTGGAGGTGAAGAGGGGTGCTCAGTGGGCTTTTAGGGACCCTGGGTGTATATGCGAAGCTGATGGAGGTGGGAGAGGCATATAGATGGAGGGAGGGGTGCTCACCACCCGGCCCCAGCGGTTCCAGCAGGCAAAGCAACCCCCCTCTTCCAGCAGCTGGATGACGTAGAACTTGTTGTTGTTACTGCCGATGTTGGTCTGGTTCAGGGTGCAGTCGTAATCCTCGTGCACCTGGAGGGGTATCAGAGGGTGTGGCACTTGGGGGTTCATGTCCTGGGGATGCAGCCTGACAGGATGGGACTAAGCCCTCCGTGGGAGTTGGGGACTCTGGGAGGCCACAGCTGTCTCTGGGTGGCACAGGGTGTGAGGGGATATGGGCAAGTCCTGGGTGAACAGAGGGAGTCCAAGCCCTTCCATGGTGTGGTGGGGGTTTGGGAGACACCAGCATTCTTTGGAGTTTACCGGGGACCTCAAGTTACCCTGCCAGAGAGCGGAGGACTGCAGAGGGTGGAGGCTACAGGCTGAGCAGGGCTGCAGCTCACCTGGGCTCCAGGGTTCCGGCTGAGGGGACAGGTGGGGTCCACGCGGATTATGCGCTTATCTGCCGGTGCGGCTCTGAGAGCCTGGACCGTGGAGCTACAGCTCTCCTCCTCTCTCCTTCCCTGCTTCCCTTTCTTCTTCGGGCCTTCAGGCTGCACTGAAGACTTCCGTTTTGGAGCCATGGCTGTCCTAGGGCACAGGGGGACCTCAGGCCTCCCAACCCACCCAGACTCACAGCAAGCACCAACTTGGTCTGCCCTTGGCTGCCTTTGGGGGCTTTCTACACTTCCCTCTACATCCAGCCCAGGCTGGGCTTCCACACCACCGAGATGCCCCTTCCCCAAGCCTGAAGTGTAAAGTCAGGACCTGTCCAGTCTGCCCACTCTGGCCCAAGCAGATGGCTCCCTGCGATCTCTGGCTCTCCACTGTGCCCCGAGGTAGTAGGAAAAGTGAAAGGAGAATCACCCTCCCATTCCCGGACTCCACCCTGTCCAGAACACTCCTTCCTGCCCCTGTCAGCAAGCGTGGACCTGGCATGGTTGCTAGGCTGAGTCATCTGAGCTATGGGGGAGGGTGGGCAGTGACTTCAGGGACAGCCCTCCTGGAGCCAATGGACCCCTCCAGAGCTCAGGCTCAAGTAATGCCTCTCCCTAACACTTTAGAGTTCGGGGTGCCTGCCAAGGTTTCAAATAAGTGGCCCTCACCTGCCAGAGATTAGGAATTGGTTCTCCCCACCCTTCCCTTCCCTGTAGAGGACTGTAGGCAGGGCCACAGGACACCCACTTACCTAAGAGAAGCAGAACCCTGGGAGAGGTGGCTATCACCCAGCTGGGTATCAGGAACTTTGTGTGCACCTGCCAGGGCAGTCCGAAGTCTCAATCAAGTCTGGCGACCCTCTGTGAGCCTTAAGGAGGGAATTCCAAACAATTGCCAGAGGAGAGAGGAAAAGAGCTTGGGGGTGGTGATGGTGATGTAGAGTTCTAGCCATTTGGCCACTAGTGGGGTGAGTCAAGGGTTGGGCAGGCTGAAGTCAGAGGTCTGTTCCACGGATGAGGGGGGTATTAGTTCGGACACATTTTTAAACCCACGAGACTGGCCAGTCGTGGTGGCAAAGACCTTTAATCCCAGCACTCGGGAGGCAGAGGTAGGAGGATCGCGGTGAGTTCAAAGCCGCCCTGATGCTATATAGTGAATTCCATGCCAGCCTGGGCTAGAGTTAGACCCGACCTCGGGGGAAAAAAAACAAAAACAAAAACCAAAACCACCACCAGGGGACGCCGTCTGGCCTGGATTCCGCAGCACCTATCAGCTGTTCGTGCAGTGACCTTGGTTGGCCCAGGGTTCTCGCGCTGCCTCCTTCACTCTAAAGCCGCCTGGAACCCACCCCTTGTTTTTTAGATCCAGTCCCCCCCACCCCGCCCCGCAGGGGGAGGAGTCTTACGATGGAACTCGGAATCCCGCATCTCTGGTGCCCTCTCATGGCCACAAGGAGCAAACGCATAGAATGCCCTGCGAGCCCGACTCCTCCCCAGCGTCAGGCGGCAGCAGAGCGCATGCGCTGCAGCCCTGGCCGGAAACGCGATGTCTGAGACTCGCTTCCTGCTAGAGTCTGGCGCTGGAGCCTATAGGAGCTCTGGAAGGCGTGGCCAACAGTGTCTGTCCTATGGGCGGCTGGGGGCGTGGCAGATCCTTCCTGAGGACCGGGCGGCGTCAGCCTATCGGCGCGCGAGGTCTTGCCATGCGGCCGGGGCTCCGCTGCATGTGAGCTCGCCGCGCCGGGCGCGGTGCAGAGGAGCAGCATGTCGGCCGCTGCGGCCGCTCGCAAGCGGGGAAAGCCGGCCTCCGGGCCCGGGGCCTCCGCAGGGGCCGGGAAGAGGCTGCGAAAGGTGAGCGTGGCGTGTCCCGGCCCGGCTGCTTTCGGGCGAGCCGCGGCTCCGGGCTCGGCCCTTCTTTCCGCTCGTCACCCCCTGGAAAAGCCCTCCTTGCAGGGCCGGGCCGGGAGCCGCTCCCTGCCAGTCCCGGGCCCGCGAGAGACCCGAGGTTCTAGAGGGCGTCCTGTCGTTCCAGGCCGACCCCGCGGGAGACGGGGGC
Organism: Zapus hudsonius; assembly: GCA_004024765.1. NCBI lineage: Eukaryota > Metazoa > Chordata > Mammalia > Rodentia > Dipodidae > Zapus > Zapus hudsonius. The sequence goes on along the minus strand of PVHP010004235.1, from coordinate 17,752 downwards.
AAGTCCAAGGGTGGCCGCAAGATGAACGAGGAGATCTCCAGCGACTCCGAGAGCGAGAGGTGAGCGTCCTTTCCATCGAGTAGAAGGGGAAACTGAGGACCATGGTGAATGCAAGACCGAGTCGGATCAGAGCTGGGTGGAAAACCCAGGGCTCTGTTCTGTTCAAAGATCGGGGCTCTTCCAACTTCCTGGCTGGAGAATCCTCTCATTAGTGATGCCTCTTTGGGGCGCTCATCACAGGGCTGTATGACAAGCCAAGAGAAGGGTGCAAGACATGCTTCTTAGTCCTTCGTTCTATTTTTCTACAATATCACAAATGTGTCTGATTCAGTTTTTCCCTCCCTCCCTCCCATCCTTCCTCCCTTCCTTTTCTTTTCTTTTTTTTTTTTTTTTTGGGTTTTTCGAGGTAGGGTCTGGCTCTAGCCCAGGTTGACCCTGGCCTGGAGCTCACTGTAGTCTCAGGGTGGCTTTGAACTCATAGCGATCCTCCTACCTCAGCCTCCCAGTGCTGGGATTAAAGGCGTGCGCCACCACGCCTGTCTTTTCTTTCTTTTTTTTCCTCCCCTTTGGAGATATGGGGGGGGGGTTCTCTTGTTATTTTGCCTAAGATGTCCTCCACCTCTGGGCTCAAGTGATTCTCCTGCCTCAATCTTTCAAGTAGTTGGGATAGCTTTACTGTCGGGGACACGGAGATGAGCATGCAGGTGGAGAATGTGCTGTAGAGAGAGGTGTGTCTCATAGCCATGTGTTCTGAAAACAGGATGCACATTTAAATGGGGCTTAGAGAGAGGAGAGGTAGGGAAGGAGTTCAGGGATCAGAGAAGTGTGTGTCAGAACGGGAGTGGGAAAGATGGAAGATGGAGTGGTGGGTGCATCCAGGACATGTAGGGCTTCAAACGCTTTCCTCAGGTCTGCTGGTGATGTGGGTGCCTGCAAGGTTTCTAAGGACTGGGCACCGGGTTATTCCTGTCCTATGTATGGGTGGAGGCTCTCAACCCAAGGAGTCCTGATACTTTCCTTATAGGCTGGATTTAGAAATTCTGCGTTTAAAAGTATGTATGCCTTAACTTGCTTATAGAAAGACTTCTTTGTAAAACCCCCTCCCCACTTCCCTCCACTGAATCCTTTTAAAAAATATTTATTTTACTTGAGAGAGAGAGAGAGAGAGAAATAGCCATGCCAGGGCCTCTAGCCACTGCAAATGAACTCCAGATGCTTGCACCACCTTGTACATCTGGCCTTATGTGGGGAATTGAACTCAGGTCCTTCTGCTTTGTAGGCATATGTCTTAACCACTAAATCATTTCTCCAGCCTTCCCAGCCCCTCTTTGAGTATTTTTATTTTTTGGTTTTTTGAGTAGGGTCTCGCTCCAGTCCAGGCTGACCTGGTATGTAGTCTCAGGGTGGCCTTGAACTCATGTTGATCCTCCTACCTCTTCCTCCCGAGTGCTGGGATTAAAGGCGTGAGCCACCATGCCCGGCTTCTTTTAAAATTTTTTTAAATTTCTTTCTGTATACTAGGGCCTCTTGCTGCTGTCAACGAATACCACATGCTTGTGCTGCTTTTTTGCATCTGGCTAAGAGGTGGCTTGGCAATTGAACCTGGGCTGGCAGGCCTTGCATGCAAGCACCTTTAACTCCTCAGCCATCTCCCAGCCCTTTTCTCTTGGAAGCCCGTGGAACCTTTTCTTTCCCCCAGCTTTGAGATGTCACAGTGATAGTCTTTGGTTTTGGCTGTTTTCACTCTTACTCTGGGTACTGAGTGAGATCTTTCCTTTTGGCAAATTGCATCCTTCATTTTGGACAGGGAAAGCATCGGGTTGGCATGTGGCTCCTAGAGGCCAAATGAATACACCCCTTAAACCTAGCTCCCGTCCTGCTTACAGTCTGGCTCCAAGGAAGACTGAGGAGGAGGAGGAGGAGCTAGAGGAGACTGCACAGGAGAAGAAGCTGCGCTTGGCCAAGCTCTACCTTGAGCAGCTCAGGCAGCAAGGTGAGCCATGGACCAGCCTGACAAAGAGCTTTCTGTAGACACTCTGGATCCAGCCCTTGGGTGGAGGAGTTGACACTGGAAGCAAAGGTAAGGGAAAGGAGGACCTTAGGTTTACATGTTCTGGTCTGTTCCATGTAGAAGAGGAAAAGGCTGAGGCCCGTGAATTTGAGGAGGACCAGGTGGCAGGACGCCTGAAGGAGGATGTGGTGAGAGCTGAAGGGAGTGTGTGGGATGGATGTTGGGGGAGCTGGTCTTTCTCTCAGGTTCTCACTCCTGATCTCCCTCTCCATGCAGCTCGAGCAGAAGGGCAAGCTGCAGAAGTCAGTGGCGAAGGAGGTTAGTGGGCAGGGCATTTTGGCACAAGGTTCGAGGGACTCGGCCCCACCTGAATTGGCCCATCTTGGGGCTCAGGCTCTAGGGATTTTGCTTTGGATCACAATGGACACTTGGGGGGGGGGGTGGGAAGAGGGTCTTGTAAGGGTCTCATCCTTAGAACTTTGGATCCTGTTCCCATGGTGGTCAGAGTGGGTGGAAAGAATGGGCTTGGGAAGGGAGTGCCATCATGCCCCAGCTGCAGTGACCCTGCCTCTTCCTACCCAGATCCAGGCCCCAGCCCCCACAGACATTCGAGTTTTACGGGGCCATCAGCTATCCATCACGTGTTTGGTTATCACCCCTGATGACCAGGCCATCTTCTCTGCTGCCAAAGACTGCACCATCATTAAATGTGAGTGAGAGCTTCGGGGTGTGTGCCTGGGGTGCAGCCCCTGGGAGACATCTGGAAAGGCTGATCTGGGAGAGGGCAAGCAGCCTTTGAAGAGGGGTTTGCTTGGATGGAAGGGTGGAAGCTTCGGAGCTCCATAGTGGACCATGGGTCCAGGACAGGATGACTTGACAAGAATTGATGCCGGTGGGCAGTTGGACTAGATGTTTGTTTGCTTAGACATGGGATTGAGTCCTTGGTCCTTCTGAGTTTTCAGTTCTCAGCATCTGAGCAGTCCTCATCTACAAACAGAAAGAAATAGCAGCCCCATAAGGGGAGGGTTAGGGGCCTTGTCTATGCTAGTCAAGCACTCTACCATCGAGTAGATTGGGATTAAAGGTGTGATTTTTTTTTTTTTTTCCATGCTGTCCCCTCCATGGTGAGGGAGGCTGTCATCCATATCCCCATTCCAGTAGCTTCTTTCCTCTTCTGGTGGCAGGGAGTGTGGAGAGTGGGCGGAAGCTGCACGTGATTCCCCGAGCCAAGAAGGGTGCTGAGGGACAGCCTCCCGGCCACAGCAGCCACATCCTCTGCTTGGCCATCTCCTCCGATGGCAAGTACCTTGTAAGGCTAGGTTGGCCCTGGGGTGGATGGGAGGCCTGGATCTGTAGTGTGTGCCCTGTGGCCATTGTCCTCTTCTCCATAGGCCTCAGGGGACCGTAGCAAGCTCATTCTGATCTGGGAGGCTCAGAGTTGCCAGCATCTGTACACCTTCACAGGACACCGGGATGCTGTGTCGGTGAGTTTTGATGGCTATTTCCTGGGAACTGTTCCGTGGACCAGGCTTGGTGCCAGGTCCCTGGGTTGGCACCCTTGGGGAACCTGCTCTCTGGGGTAGTGAATGGTGTATAAAGGACATAAACAGGCTGAAGGGATGGGGATGGGTGAAGAGATACCAGGTCTACCTGGCACTGGGGAGGGAAGGGCATGGGCTCATGGTGCTCAGAGTGCTCTCTGGCTGTGCCATGTGACTTGCTTCCAGGAGGATCTCCCTGGGCAGCTTCTGCATTGCCTCTTGTAGTTCAGGTTCCCTTACAGCTCTCTCTGCACTGTAGGGGTTGGCATTCCGCAGAGGCACCCACCAGCTCTACAGCACATCCCACGACCGCTCTGTGAAGGTGTGGAATGTGGCAGAGAACTCCTATGTGGAGACACTGTGAGTGAGCTCAGACAGGCTCTGTAGCTGTGTGGGTGTGGGTTCACACATCATGCCTCATCTTCTGCCCTGCCCCTGCCTTCAGCTTCGGGCACCAGGATGCTGTGGCTGCCCTGGATGCCCTGTCCCGGGAGTGCTGTGTGACTGCCGGTGGCCGGGATGGTACTGTGCGTGTGTGGAAGATCCCTGAGGAGTCTCAGCTTGTCTTCTATGGCCACCAGTAAGGCTGTCTGCTGGGCCAGGTAGGGGCACTGTGGGCTGGGTCACACCCCTCACAGCCCTTCCTCCCTCCAGGGGTTCCATCGACTGTATCCATCTTATCAATGAGGAGCACATGGTGTCAGGTGCAGATGATGGGTAAGAACTGTGGTTTTTGTTTTTTTGGAGACAGTTAAAAAAAAAAAAAAGCCAGGCGTGGTGACGCACACCTTTAATCCCAGCACTCGGGAGGCAGAGGTAGGAGGATTGCCGTGAGTTCAAGGCCACCCTGAGACTACATAGTGAATTCCAGGTCAGCCTGGGCTAGAGTGAGACCCTACCTCGAAAAACCAAAAAAAAAAAAAAAAAACGAAGAAGACTGATGGCTTTGTCCACACCTCTCAGCTGGCGTATGTGCACGTGTTCCTTGCTGCCATGTGTCTTCTGGTCTGTCCCTACCCCTCACTGATGATCCTCCCCACCCCCAGCTCTGTGGCCGTGTGGGGCCTCTCCAAGAAGCGGCCGCTTGCTCTGCAGCGCCAAGCTCATGGGCTGCAGGGGGAGCCGGGCCTGGAGCAGCCCTTCTGGGTGTCCTCGGTGGCGGCCCTCCTCAACACAGACCTCGTGGCCACAGGTGGGTGCTAAGGCTGGAAGGAGGAGGTCACCAGGTGGGCTGCCGAGGGGTTCGTTCATTGTCTCCTTGTCCTCCAAGGCTCCCACAACTCCTGTGTGCGGCTCTGGCAGTGTGGGGAGGGCTTCCGGCAGCTTGACCAACTCTTCGACATCCCGCTGGTGAGTGGCTTGAATGAATGCTCAGCCCGATTTTGCCACCTTCCTGAGGCCCTGAGGCTCCTGTTCCCTGGAACAAGCTCTTTCTGCTGCTGCTTCCTCCTCGTAGAGGGAGCCACTTCTAGCCGAGCCTGGCAGGGACTCTCCCTCCTTTCGCCATTGTGGCCGTGGGAACTCTGTGGGCAGAGGGTGGAGGCCTGCGCTGGGATTGGTCCTTTAGAGCCACTGCCAGCCTGAGAACCAGACTGTGGAATTGACCGTCCACGCTGGGTGATCAGGATGTCCTGATGTGCTGAATGCAGGGCTGTCAGGGAGCCAGGCCAGGGCTCCACCACCCCATCTGACAGATATGGAGACTGAGGCCCAGGGGGAAGGGCTGGCCTCCATGACCAGGTGCAAAGCCTTGACTGATGCAGGGTGGGCAGAGGGTGGTTTACATCTTACCTGTTCTTCTCTTCTCAGGTGGGTTTTATCAACAGCCTTAAGTTCTCCAGTGCTGGGGACTTCTTGGTGGCTGGAGTAGGGCAGGAGCACAGGTACACGATGCCTTCTGAGGGGCGAGGCCAAGGGCAGCTGGCAGGAACAGGCGTGGGTGAGGGCTTCAGCTGTTTCTTATCCTCTGCAGGCTTGGCCGATGGTGGCGGATCAAAGAGGCCCGGAACTCAGTCTGTATCATCCCACTCCACAGAGTCCCTGCACCCCCAGCCGCTGGCTCCTGACACTCAGCCTCCTCAAGTCCTTCCAGGCCCTATCCCTTCCTCTTTGTATTAAAGTCTCCCATTTTGGATCGCGTCTTGTGGCTTCTGGGAGGGTGAGGTGGAGTAGGAGTTGGCAGAGGCCTGAGGAGGGACAGGACTCCAGCAGGCTGTCAGCTTTGCTTCTCTGGTGGCCTGAGGAACTTTATTCGTATTTTATTATTTTTTTTTCAGAGGACTCTGGGTGGAAGCCTCAGCTGGCTCCTGGCTGCTTCTGGTCTCTGAGTGTCCTGCACTACGTCAGGCAGCTCCCATGTACTGGGCTGCAGGGATCAGAAGCTTTGACCTGTTAGATATGAAACTACAGCTGTCCACTCCTGTGTTAGGGCTGGTGCTGGGGTCTGAGGACCAAATTGAAGACCGCAGTTGACCCTACTTCCCCATGTAGGCCATCAGGAAGCCCCATGCGACAGTGTAGAGTGCTCTGGGACAGTGCTGTCGTTGACCTCGCTGGAGAAATATATCAAAAGAATGCTCAGTTTTATTGATTTCACTAGTTGGGTGACTCCTGTTGTGGGATGCAGCAATGGAGAAGAGAGGCTGAGGAGGTGGAGGAACGCACATAGTGCCGGCATCTGATTCCCATGCGCCTACAGCAATGGGAGGTAGAGCTAGAAGAGTCTGGAAACTCACCAGCCAGCTAGACTGGTGCATAAGAAGCAAAGTGGGAAAAAACCAGGGAGACCCTCCTGCAGTGGGGAGAGAGGACTTTCTGAGGTGTCCACAGATCTACACATGTGCGTGGGAGCATATACTTGTCCATAGTCTGTACATACAGATAGGTATTAAAAAGATGGAGTGAGCAGACAGGCTGCTGGCCACTCTTAGGTGGTACATTGGAGTGTCTAGTATCTACTTTTGCCTAAGAATGGACCTCGGGGCAAGGTCTGACCTCCCTGTACCACTGTGGCTCTTCTCCACGTAGGTGTTTGTCTACCTTCTGATCCACACATTTCTTTCTCCTTGGCCTCTTCCAATGCTCATCTGGTTCTCAGTGCTGAACTCCACCTTCTTATGAATGGCTTTTGGTTTGGTCTCAGGGTGGCTCCTGAGTGCTGGGAATGAAGGCCCTGCTAGTTCCATGTTTGGACAAAACATGCAGTGGAGTGGTGGAAGGACTGCATCATGTGAACAGCAGGCTGAGAAGAACGGTGCAGCTTGGGCCCCAGGCCTGTTGCAGGACTGATTTCCGAGCACCCCCACTTAGTTAATCTCTAGAAATGCCCTTGTAGACACCCAAGAGATAGCCAAATAGGACTAGTAGTTAGGAACCAAGATTTCAGTACATGGCTTTTTCTGGTGGTTGGGTGGGTGCTTCATATCCAAACCCAAGCCTCACAGTGGTCCTGAAGGGTTGTATCTTATTCCTCACCTCCAGTCTCAGGAAACTTGACCTCATCCACCATGTTCACTCCAGGTCCTACCTTCAAAACCTCCTTTGCATGGTGTCACCTCTGCTGCTCAGGCCTGTGGTCTCTACCAACTGATGGGAGTCTGAGCTAAACCTGGCTGTACTCAAGGCCTCATCCCTGTGGTCAGCCTTTCCTTGTCTGGACCTCCACCCTTCCTGGGCAGTAGCCTAGTGACTGGGTTCCAGGTGTGAGATCTTTGCCCCTTCTCCAAATGCACAGAGACCCAAATATGAGGCTCATGCTTTATTTCTCAAGTTTATATGCAATAAACTTGATTGGTATGACACATTAGGCTTTAACATTTTTAAAACATTTCAAGCAGAGAGAAGAGAGAACAGGTACACCAGGGCCTCCAGCTACTGCAAACACTCCAGATGCATGCCCCACTTTGCATCCGCCTTTCCGTGAGTACTGGGGAGTCAAAACCTAGGTCCTCAGGCTTTGCAGGCAAATGTCTTAACCACTGAGCTCTCTACCACTGAGGTAGAGGCAGGAGGATCACCATGAATTCGAGGCCAGCCTGAAACTACATAGTGAATTCCAGGTCAGCCTGGACTAGAGCGAGACGCTACCTCGAAAAACAAAAACAAACAAACAAACAAACAAACAAACAAACAAAAAAAGCTTTCCAGTAAAGACCAGGTGATTCTCACAGGACTAGGGTTATAGGTGTATGTAGCCATGGGCAGCTGTTTTAAGAGGGTGGGAGTTTCAGGCCCTCATGCTTGTACAGGAAGCTTGCAAGGAGTTTTTTTTTTTTTTAAATAAACCTCCACGAAATTTTATTCATTAATTTGCAAGCAGAATTAGAGAGCATACTATGTGGATTTACATGGGTACTGAGGAATCAAATTTAGTCATTAGGCTTTGCAGGAAAGTGCCTTAACCACTGAGCCATCCCTTCACCCTTGCAAGGAAATTTTTTTAAATAAATATTTATTTTTCAAGGAGAGAGAGAGAGAGAGAGAGAGAGAGAGAGAGAGAGAGAGAGAGAGAGAGAGAGAGAGAGAGAGAGAGAGAGCGCACCAGGGCCACCACCTTGTGGGTCAGGCTTATGTGGGTACTGGGGAATTGAACCTGGGGCCTTGGGCACTGGAGGCAAGTGCCTTAACTGCTGAGCCATCTCTCCAGCCTCACAAGGAAATTTTGACTTTGAAGAATCCTTAAACATTCATAAATGAAGGGATTTAGGGGTTTGACCCACTGGGCTTTGCTGGTCCAGAAAGCACACATCCCATTCACAGATGTAGTCACATGAAGCCCACCTGTGGTCTTCAGCAGATCTGTGCAGTTCTATGGACAGTTTGTTACTGAGCATTGTCTTCAGTGCTGTGGGCAGCCCTTCTCTCACATGCATGCTTGTTCTTGGTCGAGTCTAACTAGACCACTGAGGAAGTTGGGCAAGAACCCAGCTTAAGATCCGCCAGCATTCTAAACATTCCTTGTCAAAGGACCTAGTCACACTGCTTTAAGTGGATGGGTTCCATGCTTGGAAGATTAGCTTCAGGGCGTTAACAAGTAAGGAATTTAGCATCTGGAGAAGTTACTTGTAAGGTCCATAAGAAACATTCCCATAGTTCATTCTCACAAAAAATACAAGATATACAGATTTGTGAAATCACAGCACTCTAAAAAACAGTGTGTCCCCTTATTAGCCAAACACCTCCAATGGCTGATCTCTCTGAGAATGTCATATAAATGAATTCCTACTGTATGCATCCATTTTTTTTTTAGGGTTTTTTCTTTTTCTTTTCTTTTTTTTTTTTTTTTGAGTAGGGTCTCACTGTAGCTCAGGCTGACCTGGAATTCACTCTAGTCCCAAACTGGCCTCAAACGCACAGTGATCCTCCTGTCTCAGCATCCCGTGTACTGGGATTAAAGGCATGTACCATCACACCTGGTCTTCCAGTGTCTTGTCTAATAAATCTTGGTTGGCTTGTGTCATTTGTACAATGTAATTATCATAGAATTTATTCTAGAGGCTTCTACAGTTTCAGTTTTTGTTTAGGTATAGGGTCTATCTTCAGTTAATCTTTGTGTCTATGATGTTAAATAGGGGCCAGGGTTATTTTAATAAAAATTTACCTCCTGGGCTGGGGAGATGGCTCAGCAGTTGAGGCATTTGCCTGCAAAGCCTAAGGACCCAGGTTCATTTCCCCAGTACCCACATAAAGCCAGAGGCACAGAGTAACACATGCATCTGGAGTTCATTTGCAGTAGCTAGAGGCCCTGGTGTACCCATTCTCTCTGATTGCAAATAATATTTTTTTAAAATGTATTTACTTTTTGCATCGAGTGATCTTGGTACACTTTAAAGTATTTAAAGTGAGTATTTCTAGCTTCTCTATTTTGTTTCATTGATCTGTTTGTTCTTATACCAAATTGTGTCCGTTACTGTTACTTTATAGTAAGCCTTGAAATAAGATAATAAATTAATCTTTCACTTTTATGCTACTTTATCAAGAATTTCTCAATAGTTCATTGGTGTATAGAAGTAAAGTTTCATTTTGTACATTATGCTTGCATTTTTATGTGTGTGGGTGTGCATGTCTGCAGGTACCTGTGTATGTAGGCCAGAAGACAACCTTTGGGGTCATTTCTCAGGTGTCACCCACTTCTTTTTCGTGTGTGTGTGTGTGTGTGTGTGTGTGTGTGTGTGTGTGTGTGTGTTGAATACACATGTATGTGCTCTGTGGTGCCTTATATGTTCCCCTCTGGCCTGCAGTGGGGAACATTGGGTGTGCCCCTCCATCACCTTTCTGCCTGGTCTTGTGTTTTAAAAATATTTGATTTATTTATTTGAGGGAGAGAGAGAGAGAGGCACATAGATAGACAGAGAAAGAATAAAGAACGGGCATGCCAGGGCCTCCAGCCACTGCAAACGAACTCCAGATGCATGTGCCATCTTGTGCATCTGGCTTAATGTTGGCACTGGGGAATCAAACCTGGTGCTTAGGCCTTGCAGGTGAACACCTTAACCTGTGAGCCATCCCTCCAGCCCTGGTCTTGTTTTTGAGCCAGAATCTCGATTTTTTATTGTTCTGGGGCTTGGGCTCTGCTAATTCTCAAGTCTCTGCCCCCCTGCAGGACTGGGGTTACAGGTGCATGTGGTCATGCCCAGCTGTTCTACATGGATCTGGAGACTTGAACTCGGGCAGCCCGGGGCCCCTCAGGCTCTCCTCATGCTTGTGCAGGGAGCATATTTAACCACTGGGCCATATCGCCAACCCCTGCCCACCTTTTTTTAATGACAGGGCTTCTCAGCCCAGAACCAGACAAGTAGACTAGACTAGGTGGCCAGTGAGTTCTAGGAATCTGCCTATGTCCTCCACCTCAGTGCTGGGATGGCAAGAATGTGCCACCACATCTGGCTTTTTAAATTTTACATGGGTTCTAGGGATCAAACTCAGGCCTATCTGCTTGCACAGCAAACACTACTGATTGAGCTTTTGCCCCAACCCCACCCTTTATCTTTGATTTTATTGTTTTGAGGTAGTGCCCCTCTCTAGCCCAGGCTAGACTATGTAGTCTCAGGCTGGCCTTGAACTGACAGTGTTCCTCCTGCCTCTGCCTCCCGAGTGTTGGGATTAAAGATGTGCGCCACTATGCCCTAAACTCTTAATAGTTAAGTATACCCCTTTAAAAAAATTATTTTGAGTGAGTTTGAGGTCAGTCTGGACTAAAGTGAGACCCTGTTTCAAACAACCAAAAATAATTATTTCCATGTGTGTGTACATGCATGTATGTATGGGCCAGAATCTGTTGCCACTGTGAATGAATTCCCATCTGGCTGTGTGTGAATCGCTGGGGAACTGAACCCCAGGCTGGCAGGCTTTGTAAGCAAGCATCTTTAACATCTTTAACTAGTTACTAGTATTCTAAGGTATAAATAGACTCTAAATCATTAAATGGATTCTCTATTGATGGCTACTTAAAATTTTCAATTAAATATCACTACCAGTAGCTGATTATACATCTTTATATGATCAGTGGACCAGGATTTCTGGTGTCTTGGCTTCAAAGCCAGAACTTTGACTGTTGAGAAGAAAATGGGTAACATTTTGGTTTTTTTCTTGGAGAGGGCTCAACTGTTAAGAGCCATCCTGGTGCCTGAGTCATAACTGCTCTGTGACATCACGGGTCTCCCTCCTCTGCTCCTGGCCCATCTATGGCTTGCGCACAGACCTAAGGGGATTTGAACCATCTATACCCAATCCATGTGTGGCCAATGGTGAGTAAGAGAGCCCGATGCACCAGGCTTGCTAGGTATGTCCCCACAGGCCTCTCAGGATGAGGGGACCCTGTGACATCTTCTGGGAAGCCCTGGGAGCGGGGATGTGTGGGCTACCTTTCTCCTACTTGTTGAGTGCAGGAGGAGCCTAAAAATGTCAATGTACCCAAGAACAATGACGATGGCGCTCAGGAGGATAGGAAGCTGACGGGTTCATCCTTAACACCAAGGACCTCAAAGGAGGAGGCAGAGGTAGGAGAATGGGTGGGCTTGGGCATCACTAATCCTTGGTCCTAGTGCTCATGGCTGGTGTCCTTTGTATGGTCTTGACCTAAGAACAGGAATATACTCAATAAAATTCTTTGAAAAGTTCGACAGTGAGGGCTGAGGAGATGGCTTATGAATAAAGCACTTACCATGCAAGTGTGAGGATCAGAGTTCAGAGCGTGGCACCCATGTAAATGCCTGGAGGGTGTGGCAGCCTGCCTATAATCCTAGAGATGAAGACAGGGGTTCCCCAGGGCGCGCTAGATCAGCCGAATCAGTAAACTCGGGGTTCAAGTGAGAGACTCTGCCTTCATAAGTAGAGTGAAGAAGCCGGGCGTGCTGGCACACGCCTTTAATCTCAGCACTCAGGAGGCAGAGGTAGGAGGATCGCAGTGAGTTCAAGGCCACCCTGAGACTACAGAGGGAATTCCAGGTCAGCCTGGGCTAGAGAGAGACCCTACTTCGGAAAACTTAGAAAAAAAGAAGTCCTTGCTCAGGGGATGACGAGTTCTGCTACAGAGTACAAAGGTCACTCTCATAGATAATTGCCCTCATCTGAAGAGCCATTGAGGAAGACACTCGATGTCAATCTCCAGCTTCCATTCATGTGTGCGCACACCCGCGCAAGTATTCCCACAGGCACAGCACACGGACCACACCCGCGAGAGGCGTGCAGAGTAACTGGATGTGATGTCCCAGCATGTAGGCAAGAGGAACACAAGTTTGAGGCCAGCCTGGGCTACATAGTGAGAGCCTGTCTCAGGAGGAAAGAGGGAAAGAGAAGGGGAGGGGGGAGAGGAGAGAGAGATTGGAATAAATTTTGTTTTTGTTGAGGCAGGGTCTCACTGTGACCCAGGCTGACCTGAGCTCACTCTGTAGTTGAAGGCTGGCCTTGCACCTCAGCCACCCGAGTGCTGGGACAGAATGATAAACTTTTCATCTGAGGACTCAACTGAGGGAAGGGAGGTTATGGATTCAGGTGGAATCGGAAGACAGGAGAGCTGGGAGGGCCTGAAGGGAAGGGCCAGGTGCGCCGGTTTAGCCAGAACATGGAACTCTTTAAACTGCGTGTTGATCCCAGGGGTGGCTCTAAGCTGCGCACCTGATCTATGGGAAGGCTGGAACGCCAAGGTCGGTGCACCCCCATTTTCCAGGTGGAGATGCTGAGGCCCAAGGAGCATTGTGCTCGGTTGTGGCCATTCACCAGAAGGTGGCGGTGGAGGACGCGGGTTCCAGCCGGTGTCTGAATGTCCCCTCTTTTTTCTTGCAAGTCCCCTGGAAACCGGACGCTCTCTGACCAAGACCTGCCAGTGGTAAAGATCCAAGCGTGGTGGCGAGGCACTCTGGTCCGCCGGGCGCTGCTGCACGCGGCCCTGAGGGCCTGGGTCATCCAGGGCTGGTGGCGGCTGGTGCTGGCCAGGGCAGCCGAGAAGAAGCGGCAGGTCCTGCTCGACACCTTCCAGCAGGTGCAGTGGGCGGCCGTCAAGCTGCAGTCCTCGGTCCGCATGTGGCGAGTGCGCAGGCGCTACTGCCGGGTGCTCCACGCCGTGCGTGTCATCCAGGCCCACTGGAGGGGCCACACAGGTGCTTCCCACGGTCTCATCAAGGGCCAGTACCGAGCCACAGCCAGCCAGCTCCATCTCAAGCTGGAGGTCTTGCTGGGCTCTGGGCCTTGCATTGTGACCGAGTGTGTTCCCCTCCCCATAAAGCAGTGATCTGCCGAGTTAACAAGCAGGTGCCACTTTGTGCGGCTGGTTTTATGTGGGTGATGGGGACTCGAACCCAGGCCGTCAGGCTTTGCAAGCCAGAACTTTAACCGCTGAGCCATCGCTCCAGCCCCTAAACCAGATTTTTTTTTTTTTTTTTGTAGCCCAGGCTGACCTGGAATTCACTATGTAGTCTCAGGGTGGCCTCCAACTCACAGCCATTCTACCTCTGCCTCCTGAGTGCTGGGATTAAAGAAGAGCACAACCACAGCCAGAATTTTTTTTTCAGAATTTTTTAATAATCTGCTTATTTGAGAGAGGGAAGAAGGGAGGGGACAGAGAATGGGTGCGCCAGGACCTCTAGCCACTGCAAGCAAACTCCAGATGCATGTGCCACCTTGTGCATCTGGCTTTTCGTGCATACTAGGGAATTGAACCTGGGTCATCGGGCTTTGCAAGCAAGCACCTTTAATCTCTCAGTCATGTCCCCAGACCCTTATTATTTATTTTTTTTTCAAGACAAGAGTCTCACTCTAGCCCAGGAGTGGGGGAGTGGTATAGGGCCAGTAAGTGGCCCTGTGTGAATACTGCTACCCCCATAAGTCCCTACAGAAAGGGTGGTGCCAGCTGACTGCCCTGATGAGCACCTGGTCACAGATGTTTCGAGATGCTGCCCAAAGGCCTCAGGATCCAGCTCTCCTGTCTCAGGAACAGGCTAGGCATGAGCTCTCCATGTCCTTGCCCCTGTGCCTCTCAGAGCCTGGGTGTCTCACTCTGTCTCCTCCTTGTTCTAGAACAAGACCCTACCTTGGAAAACAAAACAAAAAAATTAATATTAAAAAACTTAGAAAAAAGCCTGGTGTGGTGGTGCACCCCTTTAATCCCAGCACTCAGGAGCAGAGGTAGGAGAATCTCTGTGAGTTCAAGGCCAGCCTGAGACTCCAGTGAATTCTAGGTCAGCATGAGCTAGAGTGAGACCCTACCTCGAAAAACCAAAAAAAAAAAAAAAAAAAAAATCTTAGAAAAAAAGAAGTCCTGGGCTGGAGAGATGGTTCAGCGGGTAAGGCACTTGCCTCCAGTGCCTAAGGCCCCAGGTTCAATTCCCCAGGACCCACATAAGCCAGACCCACAAGGTTGTGGCCCTGGTTCTCTCTCTCTCTCTCTCTCTCTGATTGAAAATGAATAAATAAAATAAAAAAAAAAGAATGGTTTAAAAAATGTATTCTTAAAAAAAAAATAAAAAAAGAAGTCCTTGCTCAGGGGATGATGAGTTCTGCTGCAGAGTACAAGGTCACTCTCATAGATAATTGTCCTCATCTGGAGACTGCTGGTCTTTCCTGTGAGGTTCTGCGGTTCCTGGTTTCTGGAATCCAGTGTGACTGTAGGTTTTGGACTGTCTCAACTTACATCAGTATTCCCTGAGTGGTTAATCTACAGACCTGCATGTAAAGGAGAGAGACACAAAGTAAGGCAAAAATGCCAGGCTTTGTTCTGTTACCTTGGGAGTCCAAGTGAGGAGTCTATGTTTTTAAAAAATATTTATTTATTTGAGAAGAGAGAGAGAAAGAGAAAGAGAGAGAATGGATACTCCAGATCCTCCTGCCATTGCAAAGGAACTCCAGACATATGCACCATATTGTGCATCTGCCTTTATGTGGGTTCTGGGGAATTGAATCTAGGTCTCAAGGCTTTGCAAGCAAGCACCCTTAACCACTGAGCCATCAGGAGGCTGAGGTAGGAGGGCTGCTGTGAGTTTAAGGCCAGCCTGGGGTTACAGAGTGAGTTCCAGGTCAGCCCGGGCTAGAATGAGATCCTTCCTTGAACAAACAAACAAAAAAAACCCTCTAATCATAACTAAAAAATTAGGAAAGGACATTCAGTGGACAGTAATTATGTTGAATCCTAAAAGAGAAGACAACTGTGACCAGACAAAGTGGTTCAAAGCTGTGTGAAGGTCTTGAGAAAGGGAAGAGTGGCCATGTAGACCACCTGAGTGCAAAGGCAGGTGGGTCAGAGAGAGCTGAGATGGGCCTGGGGCGAGGTGACAGGCCTGGTGTGACACCCTTGCCCAGGACATTGACATCCCATCCCTCCCTTGGAATTCATGGAGTCGGGGACATGGACCTCATGCATCTAAAGTCTAAGGGAGAAATCTAAAAGAAAAACAAAAAGGTGAAAACCTGGACACGACTCACCAAGCTTTGGGGGAAGCCAAGAGCAGAAAAAGCATTCCTAAACTCCACAAGGAAAAAACTTTAAAAAACTTTAAAAAAAGACTTAAAAAAAGTTATTTATTTATATTTGCACTTGTGTGTGTGTGTTTATGTGGGTGTGCCACGGTCTCTTTCCACGGCAAATGAACACCAGACATTTGTGCCACTTTTTGCTTCTGGCTTTACATGGGTGGCTGGGGAATTGAACCCGGGCTGCAGGTTTTACAAGCAAACACCTTTGGCTGCTAAGACATCTTCCCAGTCTCAGTAATATCAGATTTAAGAAGGAAATTTAGTCTGGGGGTAGCGGCACATGTCTGTAATCCTAGCATTTAGGAGGCAGGAGGATTGTGAATTTGAGGCTAAGATGTTGTCTCTAAAATAAAACAAAATAAGTATAAAAATAAAGACCATCTCTTACCCTCAAGCCCCACGAACTGGGGAATGTAGGTTAGTGACAGCGTGCTTGTTTAGCATGCACAAATCCCTGAGTTTGATGCCCAGCAACACACACACACACACACACACACACACACACACACACACACACACCCCAGAAAATTTCATTTCAAACAGTGAAATTAATATCCTCAGTGGAAGGAAGAAGATACATTAGGTATGAAATAACTATCAGTAAAAAGCTATTTGTGGGGCTGGAGGGATGGCTCAGCGGTTAAGGTGCTTGCCTGCAAAACCTAACAACCCGAGTTTGATTCCTGAGTACCCACATAAGGCCAGATGCATAGAGAGAATGTGCACACCAGGGCCTCTAGCCACTGCAAAGGAACTCCAGATGCATGTGTCCCTTTGTGCATCTGGCTTTACGTGGTACTGGGGAACTGAACCCTGGTTGCTGAACTTTGCAGGCAAGCACCTTAACCTCTGAGCCATCTCCCCAGCCCCTAAAAAATTATTTTTATTTTTTTTCCTAAAAATATTTTTAAAAAGCCATTTGTGGCTTTTAGAAAGGAACATGGTACGTCAACATTAATAATTAGATAGATGAATAGCAGAGAGGACATAAAAAGTGAAGATTTGTCAAATTATCATTATTTTCAGATAATATAATTATATATATAAGGAACCCTAAAGACTCTACTAGCAAACTGTTAGAGCTGATAAACACTTTTAGCAACATAGCAGGATACAAAATCAACACAGAGACATCAGTAACCTTCTTATATACTAACAACAAACAGGCCGAGGATGAAATCAAGGAAACACTCCCATTCACAATTGCCTCAAAAAAACATAAGGTACCTTGGAATAAACCTAACCAAGGAAGTGAAAGGATCTCTACAATGAAAGCTTTAAAACACTCAAGAGATAAATTGCAGAAGACACTAGGAAATGGAAAGACAACACATGTTCTTGGATTTAAAGAATCAATATTGTGAAAATGTCAATCTTACCAAAAGCAATCTACACATTAAATGCATTCCCCATCAAAATTCCAATTCTTCACTGAAATAGAAAAAAAAATCCTTAAAATTCATTTGGAATCAAGAAAAACTCAAATAGCCAAAACAATTCTAGGCAACAAAAATAAAGCTGGCAGTATCAGCATACCTGATTTTAAGATATATTACAGAGCCATAGAAACAAAAACAGTATGGTACTGGCTCAAAAACAGACACATAGATCAATGGAACAGAATAGAAGCCCCTGATGCAAATCCAGACAGATACAGCCATCTGATTTTTGACAAAAAGGACAAAAATATTCACCAGAGAAATATTCACTCTTTAACAAATGGTGCTGGGAAAATTGGATATCTATATATAGAAGGATAAAAATCAATCCTTATTTCTCTCCATGCACAGGAATCAAGTCCAAATGGATCAAAGACATTAATATCATACCTGAAATTGCTAGAGGAAAAAGTAGGGGAAACACTTCAACATATTGGCCTAGGCAAGGACTTTCTTGGGAAGTAAAACCACTGATCAACAACTGGGACCTCATGAAATTTGTACAGCAAAAGACATTGTGAACAGATCAAAGAGGCAACCTACCCAATGAGAGAAAAGCTTTGTCAGCTGTACATGTGACATAGGATTAATATCCAGGATCTACAAAGAACTCAAAGAAATAATAATATATTAACCCAATCAAAAAATAGTCTATGGGCTGGGTGTGGTGGCGCACACCTTTAATCCCAGCACTTGGGAGGCAGAGGTAGGAGGATCGCAGTGAGTTCAAGGCCACCCTGAGACTACATAGTGAATTCCAGGTCAGCCTGGACTAGAACAAGACCCTACCTCGAAAA
>PVHP010004234.1:0-72659 GCA_004024765.1 Zapus hudsonius | reverse complement strand
CTCACAACCTTAAAGCAAACTTAATACTCATCCACCACGACTCAGGGGGGCGGAAAGATTGTGAGAGCCGTGGTGGGGGAGACTATCCAGAGGTACGGACAGGAGAACCTGGCTGAATACTAGGCTATCCATGGTCCCCTGTCACAAGGACTGATCCAGACGACCCATGGAGGAGGTTATCCAGTGGAGGGGGGAGGGGAGGGCAGTGGGGAATTGGGGATAACAACTCATTGTTTGCCCACTAAATAAATGTTGTAACTCATTATGGACAATAAAAAAAAAATAGTGACAATTCTTCAGTGGATTTAGGTCCTAATGTTGTCATCTGTTGGGCATTTCAGAATGGAGACCATATGTATACCTGGGCTATAATATTATAAAAATTATATGGAAATTCAGGCTATTGGGATATGTGTGTTTTTATCATCATTTTCACCAGGTCATTTTGTAACCAAAGATGGAAGAGTTTTTTTTTTTTTTTTTAAATCTTATGTTCTGGAAAACTTTTTAAAATATGCCCCTGGAAACATACACAAAAAGTACACAGAATTTCTGTAATGAGAGAAGAATTGGAAAGAATCCAGGTTCATAAAAGGGTGAACATAAATTATGGAATACTTATAAAATTACCCATCAGAGAAAGTAGAGAAACTACAGCTATGTGAAACAATAGATATATGCCTTGTAAGAGAAAAGAAACACAGGAAAAGAAGTTGCTAAAGATATCATTCTCTATGATATACATATATAACACCAAACAAAATATTACAGCATATTGTTTTGTTATATGTGCCAATGTGATAAGCTCTTGTTAACAAAACAGTAATGTTATTAACATAAAATTCAACAAGCAATTAACTTCCAGAGGAGAGGAAAGGTGGGGGGGGGGCAGGCAGGAGCACACAGGTGTCTTTCATAGAAAGTAACAAGTTATTAAGTGACTTTGGTTTCACTTCTAACTCATGGGTAGGTCAAAACTCTTTTGAATCAAGTAATGCATAATAAACATTTTTTAAATGAAGGCATACTTTGAAACAGAAGAATACCTAAGAGTGACTATTTATTATAAAAGGTAGCTGTCTTGGTTTGCTAGGGGTAATCATGGGTTAAACCTGTAGTGTGGCAGAATTGTTGATTGTAACACTCTTGGCATTTTGAAGTCAGCACAATCAAAATAATAAATTACAGGTTACTTTATTGTTAAGGTAAAACATCAGATGACACTGAATTTTGCTACCATGGTGCTTAAGCACTTGTAATAAGAACTATTACAAACAAGAGATTTTATATTTAGAAAGAAAATTCAGTTGCAGTGCACATTTTGTAAAAGAAGGGACTTGCAGAAACCAGGCAGTAGGGAAACAAGAATGCCTTGTATATGGGTAAGAGTGGCCTCTGTGGCACAGGAACCAGGTGGTTGGAAGTCACAGAGGAGCCATTTTCCTTTGTAAGCCTCTTTGCCTTACACACACACTACCTATTTGGAACAAAAGTTTGAAACAACACTCATATTCATTGTCGTGTGATGCATGTCATGACAGCTGGGATGACACTAACTCCATTTTGTAGAGTCTTACTTTGTGTGAGACGCCATTGCAAACTCTGTAGGTGCATTCTGTTCTCACAGCCCATGTGAGAGGTAGGAGGCACTTCTGGTAGCTGTGTGATGGCATGTTATTTATTCTGTGAGGCTCTTCTTATTCTGTCCTATTATAGTCTTCCAGTCATTGGGCAATGTTGCAATGTTAACTGTTCACTGTGAGCTGTGAGAGCTGGAGGAGAGGGTGTTCAGGATTAACAATGCTGAAAGCTGTCTTGCTCAGTTACTTCCCACCTATGTAAACCTGAGCAAGCTATGTTGCCTCTCCTAGGAAGCATGGGTTTCTTATTATAAAAAGAAAAATGGGCTTTGGAATAAAGAGACTTCGAACCCAAAGGCACCATACAGATATTCTTTATTGCCAAATATTACCACTGTAACATTTCCATCAGGAAAGCCATAAATCAATAGAGATGTTACAGAAAACAAGTTGAAGACCATCTCGGCTGGCAGCACAGTTGGCATGTCTTTGGTGCTTGTTACTTTTTATAGTCAAGAGATTCGTGCATAGCAACAGCCTTGAAACAGATCAACAAGAACAGAGAGAACATGCTTTCAGCAGGAAATGTTAAATGATCTATATCCGTTGTCATGGGCTAAGCTGCGATTAATTCAGAAGTCAGTTTCCTTAGTTGAAAAGAATGCAAACGACTTAGTGTTGTTTAGCGTACATGAATACATTGAACAGTTGGTGATAAAATGGAGCATAATTTGTGGGAGTTTTTTTTCTCTTAAAAGAATATCCTGGTAACATTGCCACATAATATTTTAGCTTCATTCTTCTTTTGGATAATCTGTTTCTACTTTGATCAAAATTGAATTTGTGGAAAAATACTACCAAATCATCACAAAAGGCCTTACCAAAAACTAAATTGAAAAAAGTAGCATGTTTTTATTGATTAAAAAAATAGAATCTATCAAAATATATACAGTTTTAGAAAGCCTATCAAACTATAACTTCTGAAATGCCACAATCATTTTGCTGGAACACTTGAGGAAGTGAAGGGAAAGGCAAGATATATAGCTTTTTTTGTTGTTGTTCTAAAGCCTTGTGAAGTTACCTGGCAGACTTGCCTATGGCTTGGCTTATTTTAGTTTTTCTTATAATAGCTGAATCCAAAAAGAAAAAAAAATCTAGAGAGCTGTTCTATTGGATGAATAAAAAAATCAATTCATAATGTCAATATCCTGAGAAAACTAGGTTTATTTTTGCACAGGATGGTGTTCTCTCAGTGGTATCCCCTCCTTCCATTCCTCCAGTCCTTCACTTCCCTCCAGTGGCACTCACCCTGTGCACAGCTTTACAGGGGGAAGAAATGATGCTTGATGTGAACACAACCCACGTAAAAGTCTTTATTTAGTTAGATTTTATCCAAATATCAAGAAGAATGCCAACTGAGGTAGTCAGTGCTATTCTTTTCATAGAACACAGAGCATAAAAGAAGGTACCCAATGTTTAGTATACCTGCATTCCAGAAGGACTTGAATATTTCTCTTAGGATGTCATTCATACTGTAATTCTATATCCAGAATTGCTAGAATAAATCATAAGAGCTGGCTGAGCAGTAATTCTGAGTGTGGACTTCAAAGTCAACCTGTTCTCATCTCCAACTGTTGAGTCATGTTAGGCCCTGTAATTTCATTGCATTTGAAGGATGGACAGAATTGTACTCTGCCCAAAATAAACACAAAAAAACTGACAAAGTTTAAATAGCAATAGTCATACCTATTAGGGCAAAATGATTAAAATGCTTGTTTACTATAATGTGAACTCCATTTGAAGTCATAAAATATACATTTAGTATTCTAGAAGCAGCACTCAAAAGCAATGTGACCTTAAAATCTTCAGTCTCTCTCTTTTACCTGTTAAATTGGAAGAATTACCCACCTAATTTCCCACAGGCTTACATGCAGAGTACACCATGAAGAAATCTCAGGAATCAGTAAGCTTTTCCCATAAAGGATCAGAGAGCAAACTTTTGGGCTAGGAAGTTATCTTGGAACCTCTTTGAAGGGCAATAGCAACACAGACAATGCATGGAGAAGTGAGTCTATATTCCAATCAAATATTATTTATGAGCACTAAGATTTGTATTTTGTACAAATTTTACATTTCATAGAGTTCTATTCTTTATTGATGCCCAACCCCCCACCAACTAAAATATTAAATTTTGCAAAACCCAATTTTAGCTCTTGGCCATAAAAATAATCAAGGCTGGTCAACCGTCTATTGTTGATCTGATGTATGTGTATTAAACCATTTAGCAAAGTTGTAAATATGAAAGTAGCTACAGTTGTGTAAGGTGCTCAATCTCTGAAGTACATTTTGATTTTAGAAGGGTTTCCTTTGTGATCCTCCTGCCACCTGTATGACTAACCAGTGCTATCACAAGGAAAAGCATATACAAAGGCGAATCTTCTGAATGAAACTGTTCCAGGTGCCTTTCCCATCCAGACAGAAACAGGCATTTGAGATTCGACAAACTACCAAATTGTGTCAAAATGAAGCATCTTGAGTATCCTGGATGACAGAGACCTCCTTTTTCCCTCCTGTAGGTGCTCGGTTCTAGATCCTTAGGCATTGATTGGGACCATAAGCTTAGGAGTTTGTCTCTTTTTACATTAGGTATAAGTTAGCTCCAAGTACCTCTTAGAGCATATAGTGATGCTATATATATATATATATATATATATATATATATTATTGTGATTCATGTGAAAAATGTATATTTGATTCTTGCTTAGTTACTAGCATACTTAGGGCTCCTAAAAGCCTTGGAATCTCCCAGACTCTGTCTTTATTTCTAATGAGATGATGCGTAATTAGGAGCTCTTATATCACCTTAGGGTGGGGCATGGCTGCCAGGGGAACTAACCCTGTGATTAGAGGGTGAGAACTTTCACCCGCCTACCCAATCCCCTCTCAGCAGAGTGGCTGGAGTTTGAGCTAATCACTAATTGCTAATAATTTAATTAATTGAGAGTACTAATAAAGTCCCCAACAAAATCCGAAAAGCCAGAGGTTGGAGAACTGGAGTATGGAATATGGAACGCCTTGGAGAGGGTATGGACTCACTGAGCTGCACCTCATATCTAAATATCCCTGGCATCTGGCTGTTTTGAGGGTGAGTTCTTTTACAATTAACTGATAATTCATTAAGTAAGTGATTTTTCTAGACATTTTGAGCCATTCAAGTCTTGGATAAACAGTGAGAAATCAGGCACACAGGTAAGAACCTGGAGTAGAGAGAGGCTTCATTAGTGGGAAGGGTTTTATGGGCATAATCCCTGAATCTGTGGGGTCTGATGCCGTCACCAGGTAGACAGAATGGATTTGTGTTGTGGTCAGCTTTCTAGTTGCTGCACCTAAAGAACGCAAACAAAAGCAGCTTGTGGAGAAATGGATTTATTAGGCTTATGGACTCGAGGGGAGACTCCATCCTGGCAGGGAAAACGATGGCATGAGCAGAGGGGTGGACATCACCTCTGCCACAGCACTGGAGATAGCAGCAGGATAATGGCTGAGGCTGTTTAAATATCAGGTCAGGCTGATAGAAGTGGTCAGTTTAGATGGTCTTATAAACAAAAGAATAGTTATAAAACTGACTTGTGGTGGTCACTCTTTCCCTAAAGAGTGTTGTGACCAGTCTTTTTGGCAGGAACAAAAATTAATTTTCTTACTAAAAGAGACCAAGCAAATACCTTTGGAAATTACTATATCTGGTATAGAAATTTATAATTAGAGCTTTTACCAAAATTTAGGAGTAGATTCTTTTATTTCCAGGAATGCCAAATGAGTATAACCATTGATAAGAACCTGTAACTATTGAACAGCCTGATCCTTAACACAGGCTTATCAGTGAAACACTTTCTAGGGTATTTTCTCCTCTCTTTTTATTTATAAAGAAGCAGAAAAAATATAGCATTTATAGTAGTCATTGTCTCTAACCATTTAGCAATAGATAAAAATAACCTTATGTCTTTTTCTTTTGCCTCAGTTTATGCATTTGATCACAGACTTTAGTATAATAAAGAAGACTTAAATCTCATTGTGTTATGATTTCCCTTACATTTGTC
The DNA here is from genome assembly GCA_004024765.1 of Zapus hudsonius. Lineage (NCBI taxonomy): Eukaryota > Metazoa > Chordata > Mammalia > Rodentia > Dipodidae > Zapus > Zapus hudsonius. The sequence goes on along the minus strand of PVHP010004234.1, from coordinate 66,982 downwards.
ATTAACCAGAGGTCCAGTGTGGTTTATGAGGAAGCATTCAAAAATATGCCTTTTTTGAGTCAGGTTCCAAAAGAGTTCTGTTTTGGAACCAGAACCAGCTGAGCATATTAAAACAGCTGAGTGTTGTTGTTGTTTAGTCCATGATTGAGAACCATCATATATAGTTGACTTTTATAGAAAAGCTGACATCAATACATATATGTCTATAGAACTTAGTTTTTCATCCTTTGTAGAATTAAGAGAAATTGTACCAAATTGATTTAACCCCTTATTTAATAATAGAAAACATATAATTTAATATCAAAAGAATTAGACATTTTTATATGTAACACCTCTATGAATGTAATTTTAAGAAAACTGACAAACCATATTATTAATAATACTTATTAGCGCATATTTGGCCCCCAGGCACTGGCACTGTTTTGGGAGGTTGTAGGGCCTTTGGAGGTGAGACCTAGCTTGAGGAACTGGACCACTGAGGAAGCAGGTCTTACAGAATGCAGCCCTGCCTCTGCCTGAGCTCTCTGTTTCCTGATTTACTGATATACCAGAGATCTGTACATCTAGGAGCTCTCCCATGGTTTCCCCTGCTGTGATGGATGGCACACTGTGGAGCAAGAGCCAAAATGAATCCTTCTTCCATTCCATTGTTTCTTCTTCATTTGGTCATGCAATAACAACAGTCATTAATATACTCAATGTCCTTGTCACTAAAACAGATTCACCTCTATACTTGGGGAGAGTAAATGCCTGTGAAGAGTGTTGAGTTCTCCAGAAATATACTGAATGAAAATGTGAAGTAAAAACACTTTTAAATATAGCCCTTGGTCAAAGCTCAATGAATGCCAGGAATAGTGGTGCACATCTATAATCACAGCACTGTGGAGATATAGGCAGGGGGTCCTTTGTGTTTGAGGTTCATCTTTCAGATAGCAAAGTCCAAGCCAGCTAAGGATACAAAGCAAGACACTGCCTCAAAAGAAAAAATAAGTTAGCTACATGACATTTTATATCTAAACACCTGCCCCCACTGGGACAGCTTTTCTGTCCAAATATGACCAGCTCAGAAACCAATCTTAATGTATTCTAACCTTCTTTTAGCCCAGTTACATTCTCATAAACTCCCAAAATTCTTGCTTGGATTCAGTCAACCTTATTGTCACTTCACACCACTTCTCTGAAATCTTAAATACCAATGTCTATCATGTTGTCAAAGTCAGCCATGTGCTGCTGGGATGCATCTCCAAACCATCCACAGTTTTGGGAGGGAAGTATTTATTGAAATAACAGATCCAAGGGAAGTTCCAGAATGGCAAAAGAAGATGGACCCCTTTCACAGGTCCAAGCAGAGAGAAACTCATCACCTGGCCAATTCGAAAAGCAAGCAAGCACACTCAAACTCCAGGCTTGAACTCAGGCTGTTCTTTGTATACATATAGCTGGAATTTAAGACCAACCTCAGAAACACCTTAAGGCTGGACCCTAGGATCTTGCCAAGGTGACACACCCTCCAGGCAGATAGCTGGAGAAAAACTTTAATAAACTCTTAAGTCTATTGGGGGACATTCATTCAAACTACTGCACAAATCATGCATAATAATCCTTTCCCATAACCTTATATTTTAAAATGATATTCCCTATATCATCCCTGCTTTAACTGCTCTTGTACTTTAATTCATCAAGCAATGGCATCTCTTTTTTTATCAGCCATCAGCTCATGACTTTGTTGCTTTCTTATCTGAGACATAATGTTTTATTTTTGGCACAACACATGTCTTATGAACTTGTCGTGAGAATCCATGCCCAAGCAGCTGATTGGAGACACCTTAATACCATAGAAATATATAGGTCTCCACATTCAGTTTAACTGTTGCTACTACACAGACATGTTTTTAATGCATAGCTCTCTTCAAGTCCCTGCAGATTTGTTTGCATTTCCTTTTCTAAATTTACTAATTTCTTATTTTTTGCACAAGCATGGTATCCATATATGTGTGTGTGTTTGGGCACATGTGGGGACATGTGTGCATGCATTTGTATGCATGTGTATGGAGGCCAGAATTTAACACCATGTATTTTCCTCAACTGCACTCCACTTTATTGTTTGAGTCAGGGTCTCTCGGTGAACCTACAGCTCACTGATTTAGCTGGACTAGCTAGCCAGCAAGCACCTGCCACCACGCTCAGCAGCTTGGGTGTGCACTGGAGATCTGAATTCAGTTCTTCATACCTTCAAGGCAAGCACTTTACCCACTGAGCAATCTCTCCAACCCCCAGATTTAACCATTTCTAAAAATTCCCTACATATTTAAATTCATCTTTTAATTTGCTAGAGTCTTGTGAAGTAATTTTCCGAGGACTTGCAATTACTTTATTTTATGAATCTTTTCATGTATATTAAAGCTTTTATTTAAAAAAATCTGAAAGCCATGAATTACATTCAGAAATTAGTAAATATAGATTCTTTATCTGTTCACACTCAATGTTTACTTACAAAAATCCCATGCCAATTTAATTTCCCCCTTGTAGTCATTCTTCTGAGGATACCTGACTGCCTGAAATAAATAAATATGCCCTGGTTTGAGCATATTGGCCTTAACATTTTCTAGTTGAGCTGAGTGTTTGACATCAGTTTTCTTAGAAGGTATAAAACTGCTGGGTGGAAGACTTTTTTCTTTGTGATAATTTTATTTTTCTTATGTTATTTGATTTGTTGCTGTCTTCAGGGCCAGCATTTATGCAAGATGGCAATCCAGCTAGCTTACTAGATCTATCTTCCTTGCTCTGATGGGGTTAAACTGTCCTCATTCACAGAAGCTTTTGCTGTAGCGCTTCTTCCATTTTCAGAAATGTCACTCTGTGGAACATGTCTGTAAGCATGAGATTACCTACCATCACTGGTTTTGTTTGTGTTTCATCTGTCCTTTATCCTCTACTTCTCTTTGTTCCATTTACCACATCATGTATATTTCAGTGCTGTATGTTATATACTCTCCTGAGGTTCTTTCTTCTCTACTACTCAGCTCTCAGGCAATGGGGCATCATGAGGAATCCTCTATTTGAATTCCGAGCATCTGTCTTCACACTTCCTTTCACTCTGCTAATGGGACTTTCAAATTCAACCACCCAAGCATCCCTGAACCCCTATCTCCATCTTTTCAGATCAGTGAAATGATTCCTCTGCTTGCATTTTCTGATACTGATGTTAGGAAAGTAGCCTTAGTCTTATTGGTCAACAAATGTGAATCTCATCATGTGTGTTTGCTTTCTGTAGAAGACCACATTTCTATTGAGAGTTATGTAAAGTTTAGAAAATAGTTGCCTCATAGTTTAGTCTTGCACTAGTGACTCCACCAGACACCAGAAGTGAAGCTAACAGTTTCAAATATTGTGTCTCCTTTTAAACAACATGCCTCACAGAAATTTCTGCAATTAATTTAAAGGTACATGAAATTTTTATAACAATACATGTTTTAATTTTTTTTTACAATGGTTGTAGTTTTATATGCTCTATGCCACTTTTACTGAAGTCTCTCCTAAGTAGAGTTATTGGTGTTCACTGTTGTGTAAATAAGATCACAGTCAGTCTTTGGGGGTGGGGGAAGGGTTGTCCCTCACGATCTTTCTATCCACCCTGTGGTGCGTACAATCTTCCTGCACTCTCATCCTCAATTTTTCTTGTTGTGTTGATGGATCTTGCATCTCCTGAGAGTTTTCTGCCATCTGTAAGATAAAATAGATTCTCTAACCAAGAGTGAGAACCCCTTGGATTGAAGGGGATATATATGCATTGTTATTTGAGAGTTATAGGCATGGAAACCCATTCTTCTTATTCAGAGAGCAGGGGGTGGGGAGGGCTTCTATCTGAAGTCTGAGTTTCCTGAGCATGGGGATTGTGACTTGGTTTCCAGTATCAGAGATGAGTTCTCTCCCACTGAGCTGGCCTCAAGTCCAATTAGAGAACAGTTGGTTACCCACAAGGCTGTGTGCCACTATTGCACAGTTGTGTGCTTCCTGTCCAGTTGGTTGATTTTGTAGCTTGCAGGGTCCCCTGAATATTCATGCTATTGGTGACCATTGTCCCCAGCAACTCCCATAGTGTTTTCCTACACCATGAGGGCTAGAGTAGAGGGAACTGGTTTACATCTCAGTTCCAGTGTGGTATCTAGATGTCCTGTGTCTTCAGCCCATTGTCTTTAGCACTAGGGTCTTAACTATTAACTCTGCTAGGTAATCAAGTGTCATGACAAAGCCTTATATTGTTTTGGGAACCTCAGAGGTCACCCCGGCCAACAGCTCAGTGTGAGGGCTAGTGTAATTCTGGACCTGGGATTACCACACCTGAGCCCATGGTTTTAGATTTAAGTTTTTTCCACTTTCTACAGGATATGTCTGTCCAGACATGCCCCTCAACCCCTGCCCCTTTATTGGTAGTTGTATCATTTAGTATGGTATCCCAAAGGAGGGTTTCTATGGAACTTACTCATGTTGTCTTAAGTTATGTGTGCAAATATTTATAACAATATTTTTATGAGAGATAAAGAATAGGTTTTTCTATAAAACACTAAAAAATACTAAAGTAAGACAATGTATGAAAACAAAGACATCCCTCTTGAAACTATGCAATTTCATTTCAAAATCTAAGAAAAAACCTAGAAATCTTATATAAATGACAAATCAATTTCTTATGAAAAAAGAATCATATACATTATAGGGAATATGCACAAAAGTCATACTAGAACAAAGTTCATGGACATAGTTATTATTGTCAGCAACATAAGTTTATTTTTAAGCTAAAATGGATTTAAGAGAGTATGGCCAAAGAAGAAAAAAAATATGAGAAGAAAAAAATCTTATTGTCCAAAATGGATAGGGAGAGAATAAAAAGGGTAAAAGGGTTTGTTTTTCTCTATCTTGTATGTATATGTGTGTGTGTGTGTGTGTGTGTGTGTGTGTGCATGTATACATGTGTATTTGCCATTCAATTATTACTTAATAAAATTCTGAAATTAAGGCTTCTATATAAGTATTTGAAAACAATAATGACACAACACCGGTCAATAAGAAAGCAAAGTGTAGCCCATGGTGGCTCACTCCTTTGATCCTAGCACTCGGGAGGCAGCAATTGGAGGATTGCTGTGAATTCATGGCCATCCTGGGACTACACAGTGGGTTCAGGTCAGCCTAGGTTAGAGTGAGACCCTACCTCAGAAAAAAAAGAGAAAGCTTAGTTGAAAGCTATGGGGTTTTTAGAATGAATTTATTTATGATCATTCACAGCTATATAGTTCTGTACTAGAAGTTCAAACAACTTGGCTTTCACCTTCCTTCAACTGAAGCAAGGCAGAATTTGGGTCTATAAATCCTTGTGATGATACAGAAATGAAGTTTTACTATGCCTACAAATCAGCAGCTTCTTTTAATAGATGATACAGAATTCTCAGACAAACTGCCTTCTTGTTTCATTAAACATCACATTGGGTACTCAAGTTATGTCTTTCAGTTTCTAATTCAGAAATAAGAGGAAAGCACTAAAATTTTGAATTTGTTTCAGTTTCTTATTCCTTTCCTCTCTTTTTCCACCTCTTCTTCCTTCTTCTTTCTTCTTGTAATACTTTTGAGTATTGGAGATTGAACCATAGGTCTCAAGCATACTAGGCAAGCACTCTAGCACTGAACTATAACTTCAATCCTAGACCTCTTTTACGTTTTGAAAATTTGAGACAAAATCTCACTAAGCTGACCAGGCTCAACCTGACATCACTATATATCTCCAAGCAAGCATTGAATTTGTGATCCTCTTACAATAGCCTCTTGGGTTGCTGGAATTATATATAGGACTGTGCCACCAAGCCTGGCTTCTAGCATATTCTTGATACAACTGAGCGACCACCAAGGTCTGTTGTGTTCCTAAATTCTACTTAATTTTAGGCCAAATAAACATATTTATTCCTTGTGACCTAAGATACACATCTGCAAGTTCTAGAGGAGTAGAATAAAATAGCTGCAAATAAATAAATAATAAAGCAAAATAAAACTTTGCCCCATGAACACATGCCTACCATCATGTTGCTAAGTTGACAATCATGGCTGTTCACATAAGCTATAGAAACTCTAGGAAGGAATCAGATTGGAAAAAAAAGTTCCTCTGCCATGGTAATTGCACAGAGTCTGATATTATGGTGCCAATATAGCTTGTTTTTCCTATTAAGTGCCTGTTGTGGCCACGTTGCTCAAAAATTACATTAATCATTTCTCTTTCATTGCATGTTAGTGAGGCTCTACCCAAAGGAGCAACACCTATAAAAGGATAAGGTCGCCAGGTGTGGTGGCGCACGCCTTTAATCCCAGCACTCCGGAGGCAGAGGTAGGAGCATTGCCATGAGTTCAAGGCCAGCCTGAGATTACAGAGTGAATTCCAGGTCAGCCTGGACTAGAGTGAGACCCTACCTCAAAAAACAAGCAAACAAAAATAGGATAAAGTCAATCCTATTATTTCCTTAATTTGGGATCCACCAATAATCTCAGCCTTTAAGAGCCAGGTTGACTTTTTCTTACCATTTGCATCTGGAGTCAGTAACATCTGATCAGGATTATGTGGGTAGGTGATTCGGGTCATCCTTGATATGAATAATTTAATAAAATTATGTAAGCCTAATGTGGTGAAATCTTTTTTAAAGATATGGCATTTTCTTGGTGAATATTAAGTTTATCAAATTTTTAATTTCAAAATAAATTGTTCTTTTTAAAAATGTACTTATTGTTAAAAATTAGATACATTGTATGAGCAGTCTTGTGGTGGTACACCCATTTCCCTCCTCCCTGTCCCCCGTCCACTGGCAGCCCTCCTCAGTGGGCTTGCAGTCCATGGATTAGGGGGTTATGAAATGTACAAGTAATTCATTTTTCCCTTTGTGCGTTGTCATTGATGGGGCAATGTCTCTGAATATTCTCCCCCCACCATGGCTCTCACAATCTCTCTACCTCCTCTTTCACAAAGTTCCCTGAATCATGGTGGGTGAGTTTTAAGTCTGCTTTACTGTTGAGGTTTTAAGAGTCTCTGAATTTCTGTTTTGGACCTGTGTTGGTATTCTCAGTGTCTGTCTCCATTACCCTTTCATAGGTTATCTGACTTGCTGTAGAAGTAGGTTTCTTGCTCATCTTGTCACTTCCTCAAAGGTTTCCTTTGGGTTCTGTATTATTTTAGGGGTGGTTCATCTCCTGCCTGAGTGTCAGCCATCATCCCATGTCTTGTTGGTGGAAATGAGTTGTCCATTGTTCTCACAGCCTTCTGAAAAATACAAACAGAATCTCCAACTGAGAGTGAGATCAGTATAGGTTTCATGAGACAAACATTGTTGATTTGGCGAGATTCTCATGGTTGTAGCCTGTCAGTAGGTCTCTGACTAGTGGGAGTTTCCCCTTGGAGCCTGGGTTCTTGGTCTCCTTAAGAGCTGTTCTTAATAAGAAAATAAATGAATTTGATTTTCTTATGTTGTAATACTCTGAACATTTATTTTTTGCTGAATTTTAAGGGAAATTCATACTCTTACACATGGAATGAGTTACTTTCGTCAGAGGTCCTTAACAAAGTCAATTTAAGTGTTCTCTGCCATAAATTGCATCTCTCCTTTTTTCTTTTATAAAAAAATGAATAAATTGCTTTTAATTCCTCTAAGAAGAGCCATATACTTACAATTAAAATTTATGTAGTTATTGAAAAGAAAGCGAGCCTAATGGTGCCAGGATTAATAGTACATCTAAGGACAGAGTTCCCCGTGACTTCTTTGGCTTGGTCTTGTCTGATCCCTCACTGCTCCAGCTTACTCTCAAATCTACTATTATCTCCTTAGCACTCGACCATTTATGAATGGATGCTATGTATTTCACTTTTCTGTTGAATTGTGTCTGCTTTTCCCTTATGCAATAAAAAAATGAAATTGTACATTTTGTCTCTCTGCACATTTACAAACAAAATGTGTAAAAGTGGAACATCTTTCAGACAGTTATTAATTAGGTTGAGCTTTAGAGATATCAGCAGCAAGGCACTATAAGATAATGAATTTTATAATAAATTACTTGCAAATTTAATTAACTTCCAGTTCTGAGAAGAGCTTAATAACTCTAAAACTCTCTTTATGAAAAAGAATACAGAGCAGGAGGGATAGCTTGATGGCTAAGGCACTTGCCTACAAAAGCCTAAGGACCCAGGTTTTATTGCCCTGCCTGGTACCCAGGTAAATACAGGTGCACAAGGTGATACATGTGTTTGCAGTTTGTTTACAGTGGCTAGAGGCCTTGGTGAGCCCATTCTCTCTCTCTTTCTCTATCTCTCTCTTTTCCTGTCTCATTTTCTTTCTCAAATAAATAAATAAGAAAGAAAGAATAAAGAATATAAAGAAGTAAACCCCAAGGAAAAATGAAGCATAACAAATGTATTTTTAAACGAATTGCAGACATAAAGAAAATGCTAAAGTAAATAGTGAATGAGCCTGTGAATAAAGACTATGGCATATGTCTAGTATCCCTGAAACTATATTGTCCATGAAGAAGCCAATTGGAAACTATATGCACTAGCATGGAAGGCAATGGGACGGTTACCTTTTGACTTGAGTGGAGGAATATATATATATATATATATATATATATATATATATATATATAATATTCCTAATATTTCATAATATATATATATATATATATATATATATATATATATATATGAAGATAACCCACAAAGCAGGAACTGATCAATGAGAGAATGGGTGATCACCTTAGTAAAGAAGGAAAAACAAATTGAGTCAGAAATGAATAGAAAATTTTCTACCACCAGCTGAGGAAATATTTCCACTTGGAAAATCGTTAGTGGTGTGGGCAATACTGAAAAACAGCAGTGTTAATATATGGCTGATAGAGAAAAAAATTGAAGATACAATCTCTGATCCCAAATGTAATACTTTTATAGAAATTCTCAGACCAACGAAGAACAACAGAATGTTCCCAGATAAAACAGGAACTGGATACTATGTATCAGTAAAAAAATATGATGACACACACCAGTAAACCATATGGATAAATGTGAATAATTCATGACACAATACAATTTGAAAAAATACTGCTGCCAAATGACAATTACAGCATGCCAAGCCATTTATATAAGCTTAAAAATATGTACATAAGTAATATATAGTATTAATTATAGTAATGTTTAAAATATTTGGAACATTTAAAGTACAGGCATAAAATCCATGTATTAGAAATAAAATTGAAAAAATAATTATAGAGATAGAAATGTGGGCTGGGTAAATTACTCAGAGGTTATGGGAACTTGCTTGTAAAGCTTGCCAGCCCAAGTTCAATTCCCCAGTACCCTGTAAGCCTGATACACAGGGTGTCACATGTATCTGGAGTTCATTTGCAGTGGCAAGAGGTCTTGGGAAGTCCATATACTCTCTATATCTCTCCTTATCTCTCTATTTCTCTTCTTCTCTCCCCCTCTCTCATATAAATAAAAATACTTTTAAATAAAAAGGATAAAGTTAATCAAATTTGTAGCTTTCATCTCCAAGGGAGTAAATAGCTCTATGAGATTAGAGAGAGGCAAGGGAGAACTATAATTATATCATGTAATTCCTTGATTATTAAAAATTCCTATAAAGGGGGGAATAGATTAAATATGAAGGAAAGTGATCAGCCTCATAAGCTGTTGGCAAAAAGGTAAATTGCAATATTTTTGGAGAGCAAGTTGACAATATCTATTAAAAATTTAAATATACATATTCATACTACAATAATTATATTTCTAGGACTCATCCTATAAATGCCTTTGACATATGTGAGAAGACACTAAAAATATTAATGATAGCAATGTTTACAACAAAAAAATTGAAGCAACTTAGAAAGGACTGATTAACAAATGGTGAGATCCATGCCATGGAAAATACACAACCATTAAATAAATGAAGTAGCTCCCTGAGAGATCCCCAAGATAGACTGAGTGGAAACGTCAAGGCACACAAGGATGCATCAGCATGCAGATGTGAGCTCACTGGTATAAGAAACACATGTGCTTAGGAACACTCATGTGTAGGCATATGCATAAAAACATTTAGAGACTAGTCACTTTTCTGTCACGGTGAAAAAATACTGAGAGAATCAATTTAATAAAGAAAAAAATGTTTACTTGGTTCATAGTTTCAGAGGCTAAGGTCATTGGTTATTTGGATCTATGGGAGCCGAGTGTTTCACAATGGATGCACTCTGGGAAAGAGAACTGTTCACCTCATAGCAGCCAGAAAGCAAAAAGAGAGATAGAAGAGGACAGGCAGTTAACACATGAAATTGTCCAAGATCTTCAGCCATCAAGAAAATGCAAATTAAAAACACGCTGAGATTCCATCTCCTAGTAGAAGTGGTTGGAATGTAAATTAGTCAGTCCACTGTGGAAATCATCAGGCAGGTTCCTTAAAAACTGTTCTACCACATTCCCCAGTTATACTCCCTGAAAGACTAAGTCATTGGACCAGAAAGACATTTGCACATTTATATTCTAGCATGATTTTCAATAAATTAGTTTTGAAACCATCCCAGGTTTTTGACAACAGATGAATGTATAAAGAAATATATATATATTTAAAATAATAAATTATAATAATAAAATAATTTATAATAATGAAATTATATATATATAATAAATAAAAATAATAAAATAATAAAAAATAAATATATATATATATTTAAAATAAAGCTCTCTCTCCATATATATGGAGAGAGAGCTTTATTATTTGAAGAATGAAATTATGTTACATGCAAGGAAATGTACGCTACTGCAGATCATCATATTACATAAAATAATTCAGACTGTATATATGACACAGTCACAGACAAGAAATCTCTCAGATAAACAAAAGTTATCCTCAGGCTGTAAACGCCAGGTGAGAATCACACAGCCCCAAGGGGTTCTTGTCTTTTTATTATGAAAACTGCATCTGTTCATTTTCAAGGTAAGGTTATAGGAACAAGCTCAAATAGCAGTAGATAATTAAACAACTTAAAGTGAGTTTATCTCAGCAAAGGCATCTACTATCAAGGTTGTAGGCAAAAGGTAGGTAACTAAATTAGGGAGCTGAAAGAAAGTACATCTAGAGATCTTTGGCATATTGGAAGGCTACTGATTTTTATGTATTGATTTTGCATTTTGTCACTTTACTGAAAGTATTTGTCATCTTTAGAAGTTTTTTGGTGGAGTTGTAGTGTCACTTATATATAAAACTATGTCATCTGCAAATAGGGTTAGATTGAGCTCTTCCTTTCCAATTTGTACCCTTTTTATGTGTTTCTCTTGCTGTATTGCTTGAGCTAAAACTTAAAGAACTATGTTGAAAAGCAATGGTGAGAGTGGATACCCTATTCTCTTCCACACTTTAATGGGAATGCTTCAAGTTTTTACCCATTTAGTGTGATCTGGGCCTTAGGTGCATTATAAATAGCCTTTATTATGTGGAGATATGGTCCATCTATTCCTAGTCTTTCCAGAGTTTTGATCATAAATGGGTGCTATATTTTATCAAAGGCCTTTTCTGTATCTATTGAAGTAATTGTGTGATTCTTGTGTTTATGTTTATTTATGTGGTGAATTATATTTATTGATTTCTGCATTTTGAAACATTCCTGCATCCCTGGGATGAAAATCACTTGGTTGATTTAGATGATGATTTTTTAAAAAAAATAATGTTTTTATTTATTTATTTGGGAGGAACTGAGAGAAAGAGGCAGACAGAGATAGAGAGATTGGGTGCCCTAGGGCCTCCAGCCACTGCAAATGAACTCCAGACACATGCACCACCTTGTGCATCTGGCTTTACATGGCTACTGGGGAATCAAACTTGGGTCCTTATGCTTTGCAGGCGAATACCTTAACTTCTAAGCTATCTTTCCAGCCCAAATGATGATTTTGTTGTGTTCTTGGATTCAGTTTGCAAGGATTTTATTGAAGATTTTTTGCATTCTTGTTTTTGCATTCATTCATTAGTTATATCAAGCTATAATGTTCTATTCTTATTGCATGGCTGTCTTGTTTAAGTATTAGACTAGTGCTAACTTCATGGAAGGACTGAGGCCTTCCTAACAAAACAGAAAATATCATAACCCTACTGAGGAGGACCCCCAGGATAATGGGAGCAGAGACAAGGCAAAAAGTATTACAACCTGATATATATAAATGAAATATTTTTTAAAAATTCAATTTAGTACACAGCATACATATATATGTATACCATAGACATAAAAGTTAAATAGTAGGAAGGGAACTATGTGGAAAAGAGGGGGAGAAAAGGTTATGGAGTGTTAATATAATTAAAGTATATGGTTCTCTTGCATAAAATATCTTTATGAAACCCATTACTATATACAATAAATATGCCAATGACAAAAGAAGAGGCTGAGGCTAAAATCCCCTTTAAGGGCACATCCCCAATGACTTCACTAGGTTCTATCTCCTAAAGCTTCTACTTCCTCCCAGTCTGGGACCAAAGAAAGCCTCATCATCACTGAAGGTTTATTCAAGATCCAAAGTATAACAGTTTTACAGAAACTGTAAAACACAGATGCTTCTATGGGGGAGAACTAAGAGCCTGAGGCGAAATTAGATTGAATTTTCATTGCATATGCTTTGTTAGATATGTTGGAATTAATCATTATATATTTTGACCAATCGCAAGAGCAGCTTTATGTGGTTCCATCATCTAATATGCATGATGCAAAGCCCTGCTTAGATGGTTTCCCCTAAAACACCAGAGCACATTGACATGGAGACCCCATAATGGATTTGACAGTCTTTTGATTGATCCAACTGGAACCCCCAAGCAGTTTATGTGAAGTAGAGCAAGGTTTGGCCTGTCCCTAGAGGCTGACAATCTGGGTTGAAATGCCAAGAGCACCAGGGGAGCCGCCATGCGGGGTCACAGGGGCTGCACTGTTCCGTGATGCTATCTCATCTCAGGAGATGACTGCCAATAGCAGAGCCAGACGATTATTTGCAAGCCCATGGAGAGTGGTTTTGACAGAATGCATCTGTTGGCAGGAGTAGGAGAGGCAGCAAATGCTTGTGGCTTGTTCTTTCTCTGACTGTAACATTAACTTATCATAACCTTGATTTGGCTCAGTGCCTGAAGCTCTCCTTAGCAAAGATGCAATTATCCCTTTGCCCTTTCTCAACAGTCTCTCCATGTCACTTTGTAGTCTGGCTGCAGCAGTGTCATAGACAATGACTGGTGTCTGATATGAGCCATAGCCAAGGGTGTCATTACCTACAGAGGTTACGGTGATGTAATCCTACACTGAGATCTGTAGTGAATTCTCATGTGAGGGCTACAACCCTGAAGCTTTTCCTGGTTCTACACTCAAGCCAAGCTGCTGCTGGGAGAAGGGAGGGGAGATTTATTTGCTCAAGGACTGGTGAGTGCCTGCGGACTCTGTCCTGTGAAGGTGCCTCCTCTCACTGCAGTATTCTGTCTTTGCTGCACTAACAGAGCTTGGCTTCCTGCATAAGTGAATATTTGGAGCATGCTCTCTCTCTCTTTCTCTCTCTAAATATTATGAAGTTCTGCTCTATGAAATCCATCTGCTTTAGATCATTCCTAACAAATTTTAAAACTTAAAAATGTGTGTATATATTCATGTGGTGTGCATGTCTATATACGTGTCTGTATGTGTGTGGATGCACATGAGTGTGCACATAGGCATGGGAGCCAGAGGTCAGTGTTGGTTATCTTGAACAATGACCGTAGCAGATACCTTCTCATTGCTGGGACAAAACACTTGATCAAAAGCAGATTATAGAAGGAAAAGATTTACTTCTGGCTTACAGTTTAAAGAACTTTAAGCTTTATCATTGTGGAGGATGCTGGCTCACATCCACAACAGAAGTGGAGACCTTCTGAGAGAGCTGACTCTGTACACACAGTGAGCTGGAGTAGTTAATCCCAAGGTCATTTCCCCAGCTACATACCTCCTCCACCAAGGTTCCACCAGCTGGAGACCAAGTAGGAGGCTTACTACAAACACCTGAAGCAACAGGGAACATTTATATCCAAACCACAGCACTTTTCATCTTATTTTTTGAGAAAGGACCTCTCAAAGAACCCAGAATTCACCAATATGGCTTGACTATCTAACCAGGCAAATCCTGGGCATCCTCATGTCCTTATCTCTCTGTACTGGGATCACAGCCACATGCTGTCATTCCCTGGTGTTCATGTGAGTGCTATGGACATGAACTCAGGTCCTTGTTCTTGTGAAGCAAGCACATTACTGAGTCATATCTCTAGCTCCTTCCCTCAGAAGCTTTTTAACCTCTGTAGTATGTATACAGGTTGAATTTGACTGCTCTCTTTTTACAGAAACTTTTCTGTTTTATTTTTCCTTTGAAAGAGAATCTAATTGAATTAAATTACCTTACTTTTGTTTGTATGTACTTGTCAGTCTTTTCCTCCATTAATTCAATAAATATTTGCAGTATAGCTGATGCAGTATTAGACTATGGGAATGACAATCAGTATGGGAATGACAAGCAATATGGTATGGTATGGTATAGAATAGCATAGCACAGCACAGCACAGTACAGTACAGTATAGTATAGTATAGCATAGCACAGCACAGTATAGCATAGTAGTGAGGACCATGGTTTCATGAATAACACACCTGAGCTTCCATCCAGGCTTATCCTCTTATTTGATCTTATATCTTATTTTCTAATCTCTCTACACCTCAGTTTTCCCCCTCATCAAATAGAATCTATGACTGTTATTTTAAAAGTGAGATAACCAGCATATAGAGAATCTAATACATATAAACTCTTATTAATTATAACCTATAAGAATTATTTATCTTTTCCTTTTAAGTGAGAGCCATAAGGATATTTCTGTATATAAACCATACCTGGAACAAAGATGACATTTTACCTCACCAGTGGTGGTATTTAATGGCCTGTAAGCTGGCATTCTAATTCTTGTTCAGGAAAATCACTTGGACTTGTGACTGATGGTCATATTTATGTCCAAGGTCTTTGGTACAGACACCTCATGGAAAGTATGCCACCCTCTTCCTACTTCCTTATTTATCCAAATTGCATACAGATCTAAGGCTATTTGAGTGGTAACTGGTTTTCCTTTCTATTTGGTCCTTATATGAGGCCCAAACAGCTAAATGCCAATCAATTCCTCTAATAAGTAGACTTCAAGGTTTTAATATAATAAACATGTCTCTCTTCCAAAGAAATGAGTCACTAATATTTGCCATAAGGTGGTCACACAAAACAGTCATGGTTATAAGGAATATAGTCTTTTTTATAAAGTATCTGGAAGAAAACCTGCTTCAAGCAGGAAAACCTAACTGGCCACAAATAAAATGTATGTGGCTAGACTTTTCATCATCTCTCCATTTACATCTGACTAAAATATCAGAGTCAGAATAGAGAAAGTATAGACTGGCATGATGTATTCAAGCATCCAGAATGTTAGGTTTTTCTCCACCGTGAGAGAAATTATACTGCATCGTTTCATAATTTTCATAAGGACAAAGAGATGACTGTCATGGATGGGGTGAAAACTCTGTGTTGTATATGTGTAATTTGTAGGCTCAAGATTTCCTGAAGCCTCCTTCTTACTCGCTTTCATTTCTTAATCCATTCATCTTTTCATGTCGTTCTCTGAGTATCCAGAGATTGTGATTGTAGCTCCATGGGATGAACCAACCTCGATGACACCATCAATGACCAACAGCAATCACACTCAACCATCAGGTCTTGGAACCAACCCCTAAATTGTGTTTGGGACAGATCTGAATTCCAGCTTAAATGTAAGAAAGGGTTTGGAGCTCTGGCTGTGCTTGCTTATGGTGCTGGATGTTTGGTGGTGTCTCTCTGCTTGAATTTATGAATGGGAGCCAGCTTTTTCTGTCATTTGATGGAACTTCCCCTGGAGCTATAAGATTAAAATAAATCCTTTCCTCCCATAAATTGTGTCTGGTTCAGATGGTGTTCATCCAAGCAATGTGGAACCAATTACAATACCATCATATTTCATTGCATAAAAAAACTCTGTAAAATAAAATTTAATCAATAAAATTTAATAATTTAATGAAAGAACTCATAAGAATAAAGTTCCTCCAAATTAGCTTATTTTTATCACTACCTTCCCCATATTCATATAACTATATCACTTAGCTTTCTGTTATTGTTACCAAATACCTGAAATGATAAAATTATGAGAAGAAAGGTTATTGACCTTATAGCTTTGGATAAGTTCAAGTTTAGGTGGATTTATGGCTTTTGGCCTCTGGTGAGCAGGCTGGATAGTGACAGAAAATGCTTCTACCTCATGGCCACAAAGCAAAGAGAAGAACTGGCAGTGGAGTTCACCGGTAGAGCACTTACCTGGCTTGTACAAAGTCCTGTACTTGACTGTAGCATTACACACACACACACACACACACACACACACACACACACACACACACACACACTCACACACACACAGCAGTACATAAGCGGTAAATAGATAAATGGTAAAATAAAAAGAATAAAAAATAAACAGGAAGAAGAGACCAGGATTACAGAATCCTCTGAAGGCATGTCTCTAGTGAACTATATCCTACTCTACCCCAGCTACTAAAGGTTCCACCATATCCCAACAGCTCCAGCCTGAAGAGGAAACCATTACACACGGACCTTTAGGAGAAAGCCAACATCCAAACGAGAACACTTGCCTTCACCTAATCCACAATAGTATTGTTGAATGGTAGTCAAACTCTTCCTTTTCTCCCCTTGATAATTCTAGAAAATCAACCATTCTCCCCATTATAATACTATTAAGTGCCCAGATAAGATGTTGTGAGTCAGATACAATGAAACCCAAGTCCTAAGTGGTTAAAGGTAAAGTAATGAAAGTGACAGATTTCTGGAAAATATAATTGGCTGCTTTGAAGGCACTAAAAATTATTTCTTGAAATGTTGTCATACAAATAGAAATCTACACAATGAAGTGATTTTTCTTAGTGTTAGAATATTAACTTCTGTTAGCATTCACTCATTTGAAAAAATCTTATAAATAGTATAAAAGTAACAGTTGACCACTGGCATTTAAATCTGATATCCATGGTGTTAACAATGAGGCCATTATAAAGTGTTCTTATTATTGAATTATAGAATTACCCATATTTAGTATAGATAAAAACTTTTACCCTTACTGTGTCTTGAGTGATCAATCATATAAATGAATAGTACATAAAGTTTATACGCAAGGTATTTCTCTACTTCAAAGTTTAACTCTCTTGCCAATATCTTTATTGCTGTTAATTATCGCTGCATGACTTGGGATTTTGTAGTGTTCTCCATAACCATTCCTCAGGTGAGTGGTATTTGACCATTTGCTTAGTCTTAGAGCTAAGTAATGAATTTTCCTATGTTTATTCCTTCATGTATGTTATCATGATAATATTTAGAAAAAAGTGTATAAAAGTCATTAAAAAGCAACTAGAGGGATGGGTAGGTGTCTCAGCAGTTAAGATACTTGTTTACAAAGCCTGAAAACCTGGGTTCAATTCCTCAATAGTCACATAAAGTCAGATTCAAAGTGGAGTTTGTTTACAATGGCAAGAAGCGCTAGTGTGCCCATGCTCTTTCTCTCTTGGTCTCTCTCTCTCTCTCTCCTTACAAATAAATAAATAGATAAATAAATGCTATAAAAGAGAAGATAACTAGGGAAAACTAACTGATAAGGCATGGATTTTTTTAACCTTTTCTCTTTTGTATCATCTCTGGAAGATGGAAGTTCTGAGACTCAGCGAACCTTCGGAAACTACCATTTTTTACATGGAGACAAGCCACAATAATATTTTGTGGAGTGTACATTTTCTCTCTTGTCTCCACTGTAGCAAAAAGAGAGAGGATGTCCAAATAAGATTAAGTCTAGGAGGTAACAACTACAGGCCAACTGCAAGCAATGGGAGAATAAAAACTACAGGTCAAATCTGTAAGCCGTAATTTTTAAATTTTTTTTCCTCAAATTCCATAGGTTTGACATTTTCTAAAACCAATACTAAACCATAAAAGCAAAAGACATAACAAAAGCTTCAAACATTTCAAAACCAATAAAAAATCACTTCTTTACTGGATGGATGAAGGAAAGGTTTAAAAGGGAAAGAATAAAGTTCTAGTTATGTCTGATAAGCAGAAAAATGGAAATTGAATTTAAACAAACAAAAAAAAAACCTTGAATTCCTGGAACCCATTTACAATTTTCCCTATTCTGAAATAGAAATCACTTTTAGGTGAGAATAATTTCTCATATTCTCTGAATGCAAAAGGTCATCAGGCTGCTACATTTCATTGGATTCCATAGAGAATATTTCTCATGCTCTGATTCCTCATTAGATTGAGCTGGTAGAGGTCATGTGTGAATGATGACAAAGGGACCATGAACTTGACCTCCTATTCAAGGAAGACAGCTCCTCTTCCAGCTCATCTCACTGTGCTTTAAGTCTGCCTTCGATGGACTGGCAGCTAAAATGCTTGTGTCTGGTCTTGAACATATTCTTCACTCTCTTAGGCACCTTTAAGAGAAGGATTCGCTGCTATTTGTGAGAGATGAATTCACTCCCTCATCTTCTCTGGCTGCGGAAAATACATTAAGAACTTGATGAGGCTGTTTACCACTTTTCACTCATCTGCTGAATCATATTTTTAGGACTATGATGTGTCTGGCTCTTTGGTTTTCAATCACATTAAATCCATGTGGGTATCGCAACCATTCCCTGGTGCTTGATTTGCCTGTGTTTGTAATTAAGAACAAGACTAGGAAGATTGTATACCTGCATTTTCTGTCCCTAGCTTAATGACTTTGATATTCAGCTCCTGATTTAACCTAGTTATCAGAATTTAGCTAATCCTGAGAATAAATTTCAGGCCTCCAAAATTTGTTTTTTAGCTGTCAGTAATACTGCAATTCTTAGCCAAGCTATTTTTTTTTTTTGCATGTGTGTTCATGTGTGTGACAGGCCTACCGAGGCCAGAGGACAAACGTGTGTTATCCTTAAGTATTTGTCCACCTCTTTTTAAAATTAATTTTTATCATCTTTATTGTTAATAATTAGATACATTGTATGAACAAATCTTGTGATGGTACCCCCATTTCCCTCCTCTTTGTCCCCAACCTACTTGGGTCCCTCCTAGGTGGGCATAGTCTAGGTGGGCATCTGTCCATAGGGTAGGGGGTTATGAATTGCATAAGAGGTAGCCAGTCCCCCCCCCTTTGTGTGTTGTTGATGAGGGGGGCAATGACGCTGGATATTCTCCCCCACCAGGGCTCTTATAATCTTTCAGCCCCCTCTTCCACTCAGTTCCCACTTTTTGAGGCAAGATCTCTCAGTAGCTTAGAGAGAGCACTAATTAGGTTAGACTGGTTGACCAGCAGGCTCCAGAGATCTGCCTAACTCTGTCTCCAAGCATTAGGATTACAGGCGTATGTCACCACACCCTGAATTCACATGAGAACTGGGGTTCAAATTCAGGATCTTATGCTTGTACAGCAAGCACCTTGCTGATTAAACTCTGTCTCCAGGCCTTAAGTCAAGCTCCTTTTTATCATTAAGGATTTAAACAGGCTGTGGTAAATTTGTTGTTATTACCAAGCAATTGAGATGGTTTATACTGATTATCAAGTTGACCTATGATCAGTTATATGAATTAGTTTAGTGTCTGGACATGCCTGTGAGAGGGATTATCTTCATTAGATTAATTGAGGTGAAAGGACTCACATTAAATGTAGGAACAACATTCCATGGCCTGGGGTTCTAGACTAGATAAAGGAGAACTAAAGCCTCAATCTCCTGCTACCAGGCTGTCCTCATCACGATGGGTTAGAACCTTAAACAGTAAGCTGAAATTAACTGTTCATTATTTAAGTTGCTTCTGGCTACATATTTTGTCCCTGTCCTGAGAAAGTGACTGTTATACCACCTAAAGTCTTTTAAATTCAAAATTATTATGATTGTTACTGATATTATTATAGTACTAAATTTTTATTTTTTATATTTTTGACATTTATATACATGTGCATATCATGTATTTTGATCTTATTTACTCCAGTTATCTTTACTTATCCCTTCTTCCTCCTAAAAACCCTTCTTTCTCCAGGAATCCCATTCTTGCTTTCATGTCTTATTTTGTAAACCATTGAGTCAAATTAGCATTGCTTTCATGATCACAGTGATGCAGGATTTGGGGGACCAAGAGGGATTACCTAGGTTTATGAACCCCAATTTCGGATCCTGTCCTATCTTAGCAAGGGGTTGATTAAAAAACAAAGTTATGAAAGATAAATTATAAATTATTGAGCTTATTTAGGGAGAAATCACAGATTGTGAGGTTTATTTAAGGGAAATTGGAAAAAGGCTAAAGCCGAGTCATAAGTAGGGAACAGGCACTTGCATGGAAGGCACAGCAGAGTTCATTAGGCTCATTTAGGAGAAATTGAAGATTTTTCGGAAAGACTGGAGTGGAGCCACAAGCACGTGGAAGATAGAAACTAGAAGCTTGTGTAGGAGATTTAGAAGAAACACTGCATCCGCCTGAGCTCCCCCATGGAAGAAAGATAGGACGGAAAATGATGGTGGCTTAAGAGAGAAAAGCAGAGGGAAAATATCAAGGAAGAGACCAAGAAATTCAGATCAGAAATGAGTAGTAAAGAGAGTTACACCCATGCTTATCCTGAGTTTAGAGAAGTCACACAAGAAGCAGGTCCAGAGTTTAGAGATAGCCCTCATGTGGTAGATCCAGAGTGTAAGGGAAATTCTCACGTAGTAGATTCACAGACCAGAGGAAAACATACACGTAATTAAAGTGAGAAATCATCCCAAAGCATGAATCAGACCATGACTGAGAAACAGTACTTTTTTCCCACCCTCCCTTCTCAACCCAGTCAGACTGGAGGGGAGGAGGGAGGGCAGATTTGCATGTTTCTGTGACCAGAGGGAGGAGAGGCAGAGAAAGAAAAGGAAGTCTGGGAATAGCCTTTATAGTCAATTGAAAATGTATTCTTTCCTCAGATTCAGGTATGTAAAGACCCAACTGGTTTGTAGATTCAAAGGGCAGGCTCTAGACTATCCCACCTGGGTAGTGAAGACCTCCCATTAGGTAGCATGATATGCTGTGGGTGGCAGGGGGCACTGCAGCTCTCGTAGGTGAGTCTCCATCAGACAGGAGTTCCATTCCTGACATTCCTTCTTTGGGTTTATGTCTATAACTGAAACTTCCTAAAAGAAGCTAGCTTTCTCCTGAGTCTCCTACAATGAGGAACAGGTTATTTAATATAGAACAGGGAATTCCAGTGGCTGAACCACTGATGATCCTGACTCCTCTCTCCCAACAACCTTTACTTGCCGTGAGGTTAGCTGGGAATTCAGGTGTTTCAGGGATCCTTGCCCCATTCATGGGAAGTAGTGACAGGCTCAGTCCTGTGCAGCAAACGACAGCTGCTTTGTGCTCATGAGTGTTTTACAGCCCTCTTCCCTAACTTTCTCCTCTTACATTCTTTTCAATCCCTCTTGCACAAGATTCCAAAGGCTTGGAAAGGGTGGTTATATGTATTGTGTGAAGCTGAATACATATGATATATTTTTTTAGAAGACTAGGGCATGAGTTAAAAAGAGCAAACAGAGGTAAGGAGGCAAGTTTCTCTACATCTAAGAATTAGCGCTTTTTTTCTTGGCTAGTTGCATAGTGAAAAAGTTTGATAAACCCATAAACAGGTCCAACATAATTTCATTTCATAATGCTGCAAACCAACTCCAGACTCATGTGCCACTTTGTGAGTTTGAAATTACACCATGCAAGTGTGATGGTCAGACCTCTGCAGGGACCACTCTTCCTCTTGAGTGGGAGGTGTCTAGTTAGAGCTATAACCTAGGTACTACAACTGATTGGTCAAATATGGTCAAATATGAACCAATCAGCTGTCTCCTGACTCACCTAGGGAGAATTTAAATTAACTTCCCTAGAGGAAGCGGGCCTCTTCCCCCACATGGCAATGGAGTAAAGAGACTGCTGATCCAGGCCTCAGAAAGGTAAGGCCTTTCCCCCCACCCCAGCTAATGGCTGGGGTGGGGGCAGGTATTAGACCTTTTCTGTCATAAACCTCTCCTTCTCATGATGGGAGCTTTCTGTTATCTTTTCTTCTGCTGCTTATTTAGCTAAACAATATAAATTCTGTTAAACTCTCTGACACGTGTTTTCCCCACACTTGTGGCTGGAAAACTCTGTAACTCCCCATGTTCCCTTAAACAATCAATAAAGTCTCCCATTATCTTGTTGTCTATGATTTTAATTCTTTTAACTTTATAGACAAGAACTTGGATACTCTTTAAACTTGGGGGTGCATTGAAATTTTTACTGGGGGTTATCTAAATTCTAACCCTTCCCCACACCCCATATCATAATCCGTATCACAAGTGTCTTTAAACACTGAGCCATCTCTCCAGTCCAGGATTGTTTTTTAACTTGACACTGTTTATATAGGAACATATGTAGAATATTAATCCAGTTTAGGGTTAAAATTCACTGGAAGAATTCTAGTAGATGTAAAATGCCTGAAAGATGCATCAATTTGACAGCTCTGAGCACCATGGGAATCCATTTGCAGTCTATCTCAGTAAGTAACATGGTTAGAGCAATGGTTTACTACAAAAGATCATTCATGAGATATTTGAACTGAAAAAAAGACTGCTTTGTCAAACTCACTATTGTGACAATCTTTCCTTTAATCAGTAATAAAAGCTCAGGATTTCTTGCATGCTTAACACTCTATAAATGGAGCCTTAAACATACTGAACTTGGATGTAATCAGAAGAGACTGCAATTGGCTAGACAGTTTAGGGATGATGGACCTCAAAGTGAATAGCTTTTTCTTGGCTAAGTGCAGGAATTGTCCTTAGGTTTGTAGAAGAAAATCTAGGTTATTACACTTTACTACAGATCAGAAATGTCAAAAGTGTCTTGCCTTTCCCTATCTCTGTCCTCCGATGGAGTCCATCCACTCCCTTCCTAGGGAAGTCCAAAATTCCTAACCCCAGACTACTTTCATCAAGAGTAAACTGGCTAGCCAGCTACTATCCATGGAGCTCATACAAATACATGTAAACCCCGTCTTCCACACTCAGCTGCTTCTCATGAAAACAAGCAAACCCCTAGAACTGTGTCTGGAGGTGGGCTTCTCAACCCCCCTCTTGCCTCCCTGGACAAGAGATCCACCTTGCCTCCTTCTTTTACTTTCTGAGCTTTAACCCCTCCCCCCTTCCACTGCCCCACTTCTCCCTCCTATAGATTTAAACTATAATAAAATCTTTCTGAACTTGTCCTCTGGTCCATGGATTTCATTCTTTGAATTCCTAGGACAAGGATCTGAAAACATGACAAATTACTGGCGATTGGTGTACAAGGAACCCCCAAATTTATCAGTAATTACAATGAGGTGCCCTCATCAAAAACCTTCCCAACATTCAGACCTATTCTTTGAGAGGAGCTTTCTCTTTCAACATGAAAAAACTTGCAAGAACCAGCAGGTCTGTTTCATGTCAGAGCATTAGAAGCAGGAAATGCAGGAACAGATTATTTGCAATAACATTAGCATAATCTAATTAACTGGCATTCTCTCATATTTAAATTGGCCACCAGTAGATGATCTCATACAGCAGGATTTTAAGAGATACTGTTTGAATGTGCTGAATGAGAGCAGCAGAGAAGGCTAGTTTTAATTGTATGTTCTTAATGATTTGGTAGGCTGTCTCACTGAATCTTACCAATTTATTAGAATGTTCTCTATAAAGGCAATGGAGAGCTTATATCCTTGGGTTGAGGTAACAATTACCAATGCAAACCTTTAAAGTTTCCCAAAAAATTATATTTCCTATACTTGATGGTATGGAAATTTTTATAAGTGACTGAACAGATTAAAAACAGTTTCCCAAGTTAGGCTTTCATAAATTCATAGTGCCCCACACCAGGAAACATGGTAAGATCTCCCATATGGGCCATAAGAGAACCTGTGAAATTTACATAATAGTTATTATCTATTCTGCTAGAGGATTGATAATTGAAGCATTTGGAGTTTTTCTCAACCACATACACTATTAACAATCAAAGCACTCATAGAATTCAATAGAAAAAGAATAGAGGTTCAGCTATTCAAAAGATTTTTGTTTGAAAAAAAAAATATTTAGGAGTTGTATAGAGAAGCACATTAACCATCAGCTACATGTCACATACTTGCCAAGATTACAACTCATCTTGAGTCTTTATTCCTCAGTGAGGAACTCTGGGGTGTTGAAAACTACTGCATGGCATCTAAATCCTGGGGGAGGAGCCTTTGTGAATAGATTAATGCTATCTGGGCGTGAGTAATTCTTATGTCAGGGACTAGAGCACAGATCTTGAACTTCCCTACCTCAAGACCCAATAGCTAAATACATTTCTTCACCACATCTAGCTATTCTGTGAAGGTAGACTCTTTTTCATTTTAATGGGAGTCTCCAGTAAACTTAAACTTTCATTGAGGTTATTGACTAAAATCAAAGATCGAGTTACTTAGATTCTTCTGTCTTTCCACATTAATTTCTAATTAATCCTATTCATTGCTTAACTTTGGTTTTAAATCACAATTGCAGTCATCCTTTTGAAATAGATTGGAAATAAGTACAATAATCTGACATCTTAGATTTCCCATTTTCATTTCCAAAAGCTTTATTCTTTTAGCTAAAGAGGATTCATTTAAATCTAACAATATATTTACATATATATTTGTATAAATTTCACTGGAAATTTGAGAGAATCATGAGTTTAGACAATATTGTTGAGGCATTTAATGGTGACAAGACTCCATGTGAACAGCTTTCTCCTTTGCTCAATATGGGAAGTGTTCTTGGGCTTGTAGGAGAAAATCTAGGCCATTACACTTAATCAGAAATATTAGCAGGGTATGACCTTTCCTTATCTCTGAACCTTAGGGAGTCCTTCCACTCTCTTACAAGAAGATTGCCCTTTTCCAGAAACTCTGACTTCAGAAATCTGACTTCAAGACTAACCAGCTGCCCATCCACAGGGCTCACATAAATATTGCCAACCTGAGTCTCAAGGTGAGCTTCTCAAACTCCCTATTGCCTCCCTGGGCAAGAGCTCTTCTTCCTTAAATTTTGAGCCTCTCAATGTCTTCATTCTTTCCCTTAAGAGCCCCTTCTCTTAAAGCTCCCCCTCATAAAGCTGTGAGCCACAATAAAATCTTTCTGAACCTTATCCTTTAGTCTGTGAATTTCATTTTTTGAATTCATAAGACAAGCATCTGGGGATCTCCACAAACGATTCATGCAGTGGTATATATTGACGAATTGGCAAGGAACCCCAAAATCCCTGTATCATTGTTACATAGTCTTTATATGATAGATAAGCCCAAACTTATTCCAAAATTCTATCTTCACATCTCAACTAACTAATGTCCACTTTCACTTGGATTACCCACCAAAACTAATTCCTCTTCCTGAGGTTTTCATAATTTGGTTAGTGACTAACTTTTCTAATCAATTACCCTCACTACCTTCCATCTCATTTAAATTAATCACTTTCTGTTCAGTCTTTGAAATGCCTAACGTGTGGCCCATTCCTTCCTTCACCCTCATGATTCATTAGTTTTTCTTTGACCATTTATATTGATTCCTAACTTCCCTTATTCGCCTTTACAATCTGATCACTTTCAAAACATGAATGTTATTAAACCATTTTAGTTTTACAATGAAAAAAAAAAAAAAACAAACCTCAATGGGGGTGGGGTTGTCCAAGCCCTCAGGAGCCCAGATGATTCCATCATGAGCCACAAATGCTGGATATGGAGCTGTATGATTTTTTTGCTTGCCCTGTTGGGCTTCAATCTTGCTTTGGTTTAATGGTTTTCATTTGTTTGTTTATTTTTTGGCTGTGACTTCTTCACTTTCATAACAAGAATGTGTACTCTGTGCCATTGTCCACTAGAAATATGTAAATATTAATTTTACAGAGGCTTTTAGTTAAGCAACTGCTTTGAGTCTCAAAAGAGATTTTGGATTTTGGACTTTTGAAGTCTTAGGACCGTTAAAGACTATGAGGACTTATGAAGTTAGACTGATTGTACTTTGCACTATGAGATGGCCATGAACCCCTGTGGGATAGGATGTTATGGCTTAAAGGTGAGCATGTCAAGTTAATAAGAAGTAGACTTGTGATGGTTAATCTCAATTGCCGTCTTGATTGGGTCAGGAATCAGTGAAAAGATAGAAGGACTGTGTGCTCTGGCACAGTACCATTATAGACTCTATTCTGAGCCTGGCCTGCTTCCTCTGCTACTTTTGTAAGGAAGAGCCACACATCTTCTCTACATCTTTGCAGAGTAAGTACAAAATAGATATTTAAAAAATAGTTATTTGCAAGCAGACACAGATAGAAGAGAGACAGAGAATGGGTGTGCCAGGGCCACTAGCCACTGCATATGAACTTCAGATGCGTGTGCATCCTCTGCATCTGGCTTTATGTAGGCACTTGGGGATCAAACCTGGGTTGTTAAGCTTGCTGGCAAGTACCTTAACCACTGAGCAATCTCTCCAGTCCCCAAAATAGATATTTTTCACCTATCAAAATTCAATCTGGGGCTGGAGAGATGGCTCAGCGGTTAAGGCACTTGCCTCCAGTGCCTAAGGCCCCGAGTTCAATTCCCCAGGTCCCACATAAGCCAGACCCAGAAGGTGGTGGCCCTGGTGTGCTCTCTCTCTCTCTCTCTCTCTCTCTCTCTCTCTCTCTCTCTCTCTGCTTGAAAATGAATAAATAAAGTATTAAAAAAAAATTCAATCTGAAGATTTTTGATAATTATAATAGTTAGGCAAGGTAGTATAAAAAGCTGAACAATAAAAAGTATTGGAAAGGATGTGAAAGAAAAAAGAACCCTTCCATTTCATTTCTACCTTTGATGATTGGGACAGGTATGTGTAATTGTGTGAATGAACATGTGTGTGTGTGTATACATATGAATATAAAGATATATCCATTACAGAAAACATTATGAAGATTTCTCAACAAAATTGAAAAATAAAGTAGTCATGACCAGTAATACTGTACTATCTATATGCCAAAGTAACAAAATCAACATGAACAGGTATCTTCAGTCTATGTTCATCACACAATTTCCATAATAGCTTAGCACAATTTATATGTTACAATATGGAGAACAATATATCCATTAACTGATGAAAATGTAAAGAAGATGTATTATACATACACAAAGGAATACTGTTCAGATGTAGAATAGAGGAAAGAAAAGGATTTTTTTTTTACAAAACTACATATGATGCCAGAGAATAACAGGCACTGAAGGACAAATGCTTTATGAGCTCATATATGTAGAATCTAAAAAAGAAGTTGAATTTAGCTATTCAAATTCTTTAGGTAGTTATTTAGAGAGCAAAAGGGTGGGTCTCAGAAGAATGGGGTGCAGAGATGGAAAGAGAGTGGATAAGAGACATTACAGTTAGATCAAATGAAGAAATTTAAGAAATTGATTGTACAATATGGTGATGATAGCTAGAAAAATTAGATTGTTTTCTTGAAAAATTCTGAGATTTTAAATGTTCTTATGAACCTCTCTGTAATGTATGTATACTTCCAAACATCATAGTATATGTGTTCTACTGCAGTTACATCTGCACTGCTATACAAATATCCAACCACAAGCAGCTTAATGGAGGAAAGGGTTTATTCCAGGGAAAACACTATCAGTGGTGGAGGAAGCTGGCTTACTTAACCATCTATACCAGAGAGAAACAATTGCTGGAATTAGCAAGCACCAACAGCCAGAGCTCAAGTTGTCTCTATACCCATCTAGAAGGGCTGGACAACATGATCCCTACCCCCATCCTGCCCAGTGATATCACCTACAACGGGGCTGCTGGTGACTCAAGTTGTAAGCTGAATCTGAATCAATAATACCTGAGTATGGGAGACATACATTCACATTCAAACCACCACATGTACTTTATGATTTTATAATTTAAAAAATGTGCAAATTCCGTTGTTAGTTTTATGAGTTTTCTTTCTAAATTTCCCATAAGAATAAATGCACATAGTTAGCTAAACAATACATGGTGGGTTTCTGTTTTAGCAACTCTCCTTCACTTGGTATTACAGTGTCCTACAAATATGTTTGGGAGCTTAATCCCATGACCTCATAGTTTTTTACACTGATTGTAAGGTGAATTTTTAACATTCCTAGATCTGAAATAGACCTTGTCATAAATATTTTATCTAGTAAATGGCTTATATGGAGACTTTGTGAATTTGCCAGGATACAGAAAGGATAAGCTGGATAATCAACATATGAGGGGGAAAAAACTTCAGATTATGTTCACTACTATAAAATTGAAAAAAATATATGTGAGAACAGAACAGTGATTTTTTTTTACTAACTTGCTTTTCTACTGTGACTGAATAGAATGCCACAGTGACACCAACATCCAAAATAACTTTCACTCTTGATTATTAAACAGATATTTCCTTTTCCTATGATGTATACTATGGCACAATATCTAAACTCATAGCAGCTCTAAAAGCGGAAGGAAAACTGAAGTACAATTCAGCACAAATAATGTCATCTAGTCCCCAGCTAAATTATTCATGACAGCTATTTATACACTGTGATTCCTATACTTACCTGACAATGTGCTGACAAGTTCTTCCAACTACATTTTACTCCAATTTTTAAGGTTTCTGAAGAAAGGAAAGAGTGGACTATCTCAGAAAGTAGTGACATTATTTATTTTAAATTTGAAGTTGCAGTCAAAAAATTATTGAGTTTGTAGGCAGCAGCCTCATCTTAAAAAGGATGAGGATTTAAATGTAATTAGGGGACAAACCAGGTCATCCAACCTTACTTTATGATTTCATTGACTCATAGGATTGGCAGGGGCCCTGAGAGTCACATTCTTTCCTCAGCATGGAGCCAGGACTAAGCAGGGGAGAAACAGCCTCACATTACTGGCTTCATACATAAGCTCCTGTATACTTCCATGTAACTTACCCTACTGTAAGAATCCTGGATATCAGAATAGCCTTCCTAATGGATAAAGTCTCCATGTTACTTTTTTTTTTTTAAAAAAAAAATCTCCTTGTATCAAACTAGAGAAGTAAAAATAATTAAGTCAAAATTTATTAGTTTTTTTTAATTACAACTCTTTTGTTTTCTGATTTCAAAGCTTCTTCACAAGAATACTACTGTTATTTGATTTGAGCAAGGGCTAGACTCCTGCTTCCAACACTTATTTGTTTAATGGCCTTGGGGAAATATTTTAACCTTGCTATGCCTCACTTTCATCACAAGTAAAATTAAAGTAATACTAGTACCTAACTCACTCTATGCTTTCTTATAAAAATTGAATTCAATGTATTATTTGTAAATCCTTTACATTAATACTGGCATACATTAAGCTACATAAATTTAACATACATTTAGAAACTTTAAAATGAAATTTAAAAATGCAACCAAGGAAAACAAATGAAAAAAAAGTCTCACTAGATTGGACATAGACCTTAAACATAGATATATATTTTACATATGTAAATAAGCAAGACACTGTTTAAGTTTCAGTGTTTCTGTGGAGTTGTAAGCATCTATAAGTCACAAACATAACTTGCGATAGGAAGAATGCTATTTTTGAGGAAAATTTCTGCATGACCATTTTCTTCACTTAAATTACTTTATGAGCATTTCTCCATAACCCTAAAATATCTCTATAAATTGTGCTTGGTTATTTCACAGAACTCCACTGTGTGAATCAGTCATTCCCACTATTATTGAGCAGAGTTCTCAGGTTTTCACTTTTAGCTAATGCAATAACGAGTGCCATTGGAAATAAAATTTTATCCGTCTTTGACGATTTCTGTTCTAAGTTTTATTGAAGAGAGTACTTGGGAAAATGAAATAGTTTGAAGGTTTCAGATATACATGTTTATGTTCTGAAAAGAAATGCAATTATTCCTGCTCATATAAGATAATACATGTGATAATATCTTTCATAGTACCATTTAAATGTTTATAATTTGATAATAAAAACTGTATTCATTTAATATTTTAATTTGAACTGTTTGATTCCTCATTAAAGTGAATGCTTCTATGTATTTTCCTTTGGGTTACATTCCCTAATTTGGCTCATTTTTTTTCTTCTCTGGGTAATATTCTCATACTGAAAACCAGGATCATTAGCATTGAGACCAGACTTATGTATTTGCCATCATGATGCTATTACACAGTTACTGACCATTGTCATATCGTGAGAACTGGCATGTTTCTAACCAGTGTGAAGATATGAAATCATTTTTACTCTCTCAAAGTTCTTGTTAAAAAATCTAACGTGATGCATGAAACCATTCATGATCAATATAAGGCAGCCTACACTGAGTGGAATACAGGTACTAAGTGCTATGGTCATTTAAAGCAAGGAGAGATCAATGGTGTGAGTCTTCATCAATGGAGAGGGCATGATGGAGTGAAGGGATTGCAGTTCCTGTGAAAAGAGCTACAGAAGTAACTGACAGCCTCTCATAGATGAAAAGAGCATGGGTTTCTGTGTCAGACCTTTCTCAGAAGCCTCAGCTCTCCTCACCAGTTTACCTGACTTAAGTGCATTCCTCTGTCAGGCTCTTTGGATTTGAATCCCAACTCTGCTACTAATGGACTGTATGATCATACTCGAGTTAATCATTTCTACATGAGCTAGAATTTTGCTCAGTTGTGGGTATTATAAGTATGCTCACAAGGTAGTTTGAGGCGCTTAAATGAGTGAGCGTAAAATTAAAACGGTGCCTGGTACACTGCAGTTACTGCAGTGTTAGCTCTTATTCTTCACCCCTTTGAGCATCAATTCACTAAAGGGGACAAGTTATAGTTAATGTCATGTCCAAATGGTCCTCTGCCATCCCAACTAACTGTGGGTTCTTTGATTGGGAACTGGACACAGAGGACACTGAAGAGATGGGACTAGAAGTTTTCCCTCAAATTATTCCATACTTTGTATTTTACAGTGCTCAGTTCTTCCTTCAAGACAGTTCATTTACTTACTGCCCACAGTCACAGACATATGACTCTCTGCATGTGACTGTGATAGCCTTGTTTTCTCTACAGGGTCCAAAGTCAGTTCCTCTGTTATTTTTATTTAGATCATATTCAATTCTGTTAAGATGTATTAAATAAAAGATGTAATTGACTTTCATAAAATTAATTAAAGTAGGAATGTTAAAGCAGTAATTAAGAAGTCATTAATAACACAAGAGAAGATAAAAAGACCTAGAAATAGAATACTGAGGGTGAAAATAAATGTTAAAAATGTTGTGCATATATTTTTCGATATTACTTTCTTCAGAAGGTAGAGCCAGGCTGGTGAGGTGTACAGTAGTTAAAAGCACCTATTGCACAAGCCTGATAACCAGAGGTTGTCAGAACCCACATAAAACCAGGCACAAGTAGTACACACATTTGTAATCCTAATGTGCCTCTGCCAATGGGAGGTAGAGTCAGGAGAATCTCATGGGCCAGGTAGGTTGGCCTTCCCAGCAGCAAAAATCAACAAGAGAGACCTTGTCTCAAAGTCAAGGTGAAGATCAATACCCTAAGGATGTCACATGACCTCTACACATGTATGCCCATACACACACACACACACACACACACACACACACACACACACACACACACACACACACTACTCTTTTGGACTGTAGGATGAATGTAGCAACAGTTTTAATGACTAGAATATGGTAGAAACACTAATAATGACATAAAAAATTTGGCCATAAAAAAACTTGACTGCTTCTTCTTTCCATCTTGGGTCACTTTGTTTAGGATAAATTAGAAGCCATGTTAACTCAAGTAGTATTATAAGAGAAATCCTTAAACAAGGAATAAAATCGGAGCCTTCTTCCATCAGTCAGCATTGACTTGTCATTCATGTGAATGAGACATTTTGGAGTGGAATCAACTGTCAGTAAAAATGACTGAAGCCACAGGCAAGACCTTGACAGAAAACTTATGAGCCAAAACCACAAGGCTAAGCAGGTCCCAAATACCTAACCAACAAAAATTGTATGGCAAAAAGTTGTTTTAAGCTACTAAGATTTGGGGTGACTTTCATAGCAATATGGAACTTACATATGGAGCATGATATGAATTAGATTGCAATATATGATATGCAACCTAGTTCACTTGAAATGAAAGTGGAACACTCTTAGTGATTGTGAGGGAGAGTCTGCTAAGCAGAAAGGAAGGAACCATTAGACCGGCAACTACTTATAAGATCATACACTGCTTCAGAGAATGACTAGCTGTTGAACAAATCTTTTTCATGGATATCACTCTGTTGTATAAATATCCACTATATTTATAAGACTCCTTTGCAGTTCATGGTGACAATGGTTTTGGGTGCTAATTAACTGAATGCAGAAATCTCTCACACAAAAATATCTTCCATGTTGGGCTAAGAAAATGGCTCATTAGATAAGATCACTTGCCTTGCATACATGAGGGTCTGAGAGGGCCTGAAACCATATGCCTGAGTTTAATTCCTGGCACTCACAGTGAAAGTGGGATATGTCCATGCATATCTGTATTTGTAACCTCTGTGGGGACAGAAACAAAAGAATAATCAGCTAGTATAATGGAAAATTGTTAGCTCCAGGTTCAGTGATGGACTTCCTCTCAAGGAAACCTGCAGATGAGTGATAGAAAAGATCACCCACGGTTCTCTGGTTACTGCACATGTACATGTAGGCTTAAGCATCTGCACACATGAACACACACACACACACACACTACATACTGCACACCACACCACCTCACAATGCTACACAAACACATGGCAACAAAAACAAAACTCCCATGTGGTTCTTTGTTGCCTAGTAGCTAACTGTTCACAATCAGAGTAAACTTGGAAAACACATGTTGACAATGACAGATATTTCTGAGTAATTAAGTAGTAGAAAGCTCTAGAAGCCAGAGTAATGGGGAGTTTATCACCTTCAATATAGCTTTGAAAGTTGTTAGGAAACTTCACCCATCTATCAGATTTGGGAAGAATTTGGATAGTATCATGCCAAAAAAATTGCTTTTAGATATACAGTTTCTAAAACTATAAATTAAATTTAAATGGTCAAAATTTAGAGTCATCTCAATCCAACAATATACCTGTAGTGACTCTTAACTTTTCAACTAAGAAGAAAATGTAGTCATTTCTCCTGTGTTCAAATTGCACAGATAGTCAGTGGTAATTAATCCAAGGACAGGCAGAAAGCCATCTTTGAGTGATTACTATCTACAAGGCATTTGGCTTTTAGGTAATGTGTCTTACATAGAATTCACAGTGCATGACACAATTATGGCTTCAGAACTAAGAACAAAAACACCTCTGAGGTGAAATGCCTGCTCTGCCCGTCTACTTTTATCAAGTCATTCAACCCATAGTGTTTTCATCTATAAAGTAAGGATGTTTGTCTTGCAAAATGGTCATGAAACTTAAATAAGACAGGATGAGAAGATGAACTGGGAAACTTTTCTGATGTATCATTATTAGATCCACCATTATCTGAAGCAGGATGCTTTGTAATAAGAGAATCAGGGCTTCCTTGGGGACCTGTCTTCCTGTTGATTACTGAATTGGGTCATTGTAAGAGGTTACTCATCACAGTAACCAAAAGTTTCATTTTCCCTGTTCCTCCTCTCTACCCACCTCTTATTCTGTCTCTTTTTTTCTTTTTCTTCCTGATCTTCCCATTCCTTTTCTCTCTCCCTTCCCCTCTTCCCCTATGATCTTCACCATAGTCACTGCTGTCCTGAATCTGTCATTTGGAACAGGCCCACTTTGTTGTCTTATAGTTCCCCCATTGTAGACACATCCCTCCACAAATTTCTTTTAGAGAAAGAAAAACAGGATGGTATGTGAGTTCTTTACCATTTCTGCAAAGAAGTAACAGAGATTACTGTTCACATTCGTCCTTTACAAGTCTACATAAAGAAGTTGGTACATGAGTCTTTGGTGGACCTGCCATTGTCTATTCTTTCTTGCTTTAAAAGAACATTTTGTTTATTTATTTGAGAGAGAGACACAGAGAGAGACAGAGAGAGACAGACAGACACACACACACACACACACACACACACACACACACACAAAGAGAGTGTGTGCACAAGGGTCTCTAGCCACTGCAAACGAACTCCAGATACATGCACTATCTTGTGCCTCTTGCTTTATGTGGCACTGGGGAATCAAAATCAGCTCCTTCTGCTTTACAGGCAAATACCTTAACTACTAATCCATCTCTCCAGCCTTTATTCTTTTTGAAACATGGAGCAGACACCATCCCCAAGAAAGATGACTCAAGACCCATCTGCACATTGCTTGTGGCTCCCAATCAAAGACCACTAGAATATATAGTCTTTTTCCTAAGGTTGGGATGTGTCATCATGTGATCTGATAAACTAAAAACCATTAAGATAAGGTACACCACATATCCACAATGATGGAACAGGGACAAACATAGAATACCCTCTTCTAGTAATTATTGGTCTACCAAAATGATGAAACGTGACTGCAGAGGAATGGTACAGCTCTTCTGCCTTGGCTGAAAGGTAAATTTCTTTATTAGGCCCTATTACACTTTCTAGAAGGAACTTGCTTGCCAACTGTTCTGCAAGCCCCCCCCCCCCCCCCCCCCCCCCCCCCCCCCCCCGCACCATAAATCCTTTAGGTGCTTAGTATTTGTAGCCTCTAGGGCCAAATCAAAACTGGATGTTTAGGAGCATGCCTTGCTCAAAGGCTGTCCAGACATTCCAACCTGCTTCCTGCTAGTATAATGCGGTTGGCAAAGTTGTTTTTTTGAGGCTCATATTGGCAAAGGCTCGTGGCTTCTTTGCACTGCTTATTTTCCACAGTTCTGTGTGTCAATAAACATACTAAAATATTCCTGTCTTCCATCCTGATTTTATCTGCTTCCTGACCCTGTGATTTCTCTTTCCCAGCTCAATACCACTCTTTTGAAATTATCCCAAACAGCTGTGCCCTCAGTATGGTCTCTGACACAAGGCTTCATCACAAATAATTCCAAACCTCTCAGTCACAGCTCTGTTATTTAGAG
The DNA here is from genome assembly GCA_004024765.1 of Zapus hudsonius. Lineage (NCBI taxonomy): Eukaryota > Metazoa > Chordata > Mammalia > Rodentia > Dipodidae > Zapus > Zapus hudsonius. The sequence continues at coordinate 31,743 of PVHP010004234.1, read as the reverse complement.
TCTAGGATGTCTCTCTCAGTGCCCTTTTGCTCAATCTGCAACCAGGAAATTCTCTCTGGATCCTATCCTTTCTGTGTAATGTAAGGCTCGTTCTGGTTCTACCCTCTTCCTGCTACTGCACTCTGGTCTCCTTGCCATGGTTGCACTTAGCACTAGAGTCATTGCTGAAATATTTCATTTAATTATCCAGAAGAAAATGAGCTCAATTTTTAGCAATTGCTCTTAAAGTCATTTGTATTTCAGAGCTGGTTTTTCTAATTTGGAAAGGTTAAATAAAAGTCAACGGTAAATTTAAGCACATGAACTCTGCAGTCTGGATCAAGGAAGAATAGTTCTTGGCACAGTGCTCACTGAACATAATCTTTTATTTCAACACTGTGAATGTGAAGAAGAATGAAGAGGAGGAGGTGGAGAATTTCAATTAAATAAAAAGCCTTTTTTTCAGCTTTTGTAAGACAAAACTTTTCTATTCGAAACTTGAATAAGTTTTCAGCTCCACAGCATGCAGATGGTTAGAACTCTAACTACTCAAGGTTTGGATGATTGTAATCCAAACTTTTCACATGTTATACCCACAATTAAGTAAGACAGTTTCCCATATTGTTTTCCAGTGTTTGAAAGAAAGTCTTGGAGGGATGTGTCTACAATGGTGGGGGCATAACACACATTAATGGGGAGTTTCCACATGATGGTGTTGTTGATGATGATAGAGAGATGATAGGAAGACAGAGGGATGGAGGAGGATTTTGAAGAGGAGAAAGGGGAGGCGGATATAATAAAAATATTAAGAAGAGGAAGGTGTGGAGGAGGTAAAAGGGGAATTTTTTTCATCAGTGTGATCAATAGCCACTCATAATGATCACATTCACTTAATCACCTGGAAGACAGGATCACAAGTCCCTACAAAAGGTTATTACTGAAGACAGTGGTAGATTTAATAGTGGAACTTCAGAGGGGATTCTGACAGGCTTCCTGTCTTTGACTTAAGTTTCATTTTCATCATTCAAGGTAAACATCCTTACTTTAGAGAGGAAGAATATGGGTCAGATGGCTTGACAGAAGTAGAGGGGCCGAGCAGGCATTCTAACTTTGAATTGTGTCCTTGCTTTTGAAACCCTGATTCATTGCCCCCTGTGTTGTGAAGGCTATGCAAGACACAGAACATGGATGCAAAATGCTTGGCAGATCATATTCACTCCAATATGGCTTTCTATATCAGCACTATTTTGTACAAAGGTTAAGGGACTACATTTTCTTTTTAGTTGCAAAGAAAAGTGTCATGTCAGTACAAGTATACTTGAACCTCCTTGATGGATTGAGTGAGTGACTGCTGATTTTTAACCATTTGAGTTTGGATTTGTATTTTTAGGAATACCATATTATCTAAAGCAAATTTTGGTCTGATTTCTTTATAGGAAGTATTTCTCAAACTCCCCCCCCCAAAAAAAAAACACAAACAAACCTAGAGCAGGGCGTGGTGGCCCACGCCTTTAATCCCAGCACTCGGGAGGCAGAGGTAGGAGGATCGCTGTGAGTTCGAGGCCACCCTGAGACTACATAGTGAATTCCAGGTCAGCCTGAGCTAGAGTGAGACCCTACCTCAAACCCCCCCCCCCCAAAAAAAAGGAAGTATTTCTCACTCCTCAAATTTCATGAATGTGACTTTATAAGTGATAAGTATAAATAGTATAAGTTGATTTTCTTATAAGGTTAATAGTCTTTCTAACTTTAAATAACTCTAAGTTTTCAGGCAAACAACTTAAGTTTTAGTTCTTTATCATCATCATGCATTTTTGGGTAATATTTATCTTTTTCAGTTTTAGGTTTTTACTCATCATTATAATGTAGATAGCCATACTTGCCTTTCACGAATATGGTGAGAATCAAATCAATCAAGTTTTCTACTGAAAAAGGTATTTCTTCCTGTCCATGAATAGAAAACATAGATATGAGCTGAACTTCCTCATTTTTATAAAATAACTCAATAAAGTCATACAGATAATCTTAAGGAAAGTTAATATAATTTTCCTCTTTTAATACCAATAATAAAAATTACTAAGTTATGTCTTTTCTAAACAAATAGTATTATGAAAAATGATTTCGACCCTACTGTGGGATGCATTAAATGGATCAAGTGATCATTAGGGAACATAGGACTTTTTCTGTTCATTCATATATAATGTGCTTGAACAAAACAGAAATCGGGGCAGTCATCAGTGTCACTTGGCACTGCTCCAACTGTCCCCATTTCTGTGCACATGCTGGGACTATACTTTCTGGCCTGCAAAAGACTATACAACCAATCCTGTTTAATAAGCTTTGAGAGATGGAGTGTTTGCTGGGTAGCTTTCCAACTCTCCTAGTCTTTCTCACTTAGTTACCAGACATCTGAAAAGACAGCAGCATGAGACTGTGTGAATCCTTGTTTTGACCTGAAGCGAGAGGCTGTGGAATTATTTCTTTAGCACCTTCTTTTTTAAATAAATATTTTATTCATTCATTTTTTTCAAACAGAGAGAGAGAGAGAGAGAGAGCGCACACCAGGGCCACCACCTTGTGGGTCTGGCTTATGTGGGTCCTGGGGAATTGAACCAGGGGCCTTAGGCACTGGAGGCAAGTGCCTTAACCGCCAAACCATCTCTCCAGGCTCTTTAGCACCTTCTGAATAACTGGAAGTAGTTAAAAAGCCAAAAGGCCTTATAGAAATACATATATGTATAGTCCATATATTTATCTTAATTACATATATACATATGAAGAAGTAACTTGATTTCCTTATTACTTGATAAGATTCTTCTTTCAGCTTTTTTTTTAAAGTGGTGAAATAATATATAGGGCTCCACATCAAAATGTCTCTTTAGAATCCTTGACCTTGACACCACTTATACATAATAAGGATATGATTCCATTTAATAACATAAATTGCCATTCACTCTTCAAATGAAAATGGATATCTTAATTAGATTATGAGAAGGTTGAGAGAAGAGGCATAATAAGCTAATTCAGAATTTGCTTCTCACTTAAAAGCTTTCTAGATTTTAGATAAATGTGTTAGAATATCTATTCATGTACTTTTTTCACACCATAATCTAAATTAAATACTCAGTAATTTGGTGAAATGCAAATAATTTAGACTATTTTACAATACAAAACAAAAAAATTATAAGGTGTGGTTTCCATACTTTAATGATATGGTAGCAAGAATGTTGCACTTGAATCAGTAGTAAATATTACTTTTAATTTTTTCCTAGATACTTTCAAATGTTATTGAAAACAAGACCAAATCAGCATTATTTTAGACTTGCATGAAGGTTAACACACACAATAGCAACATCTCAGTAAATAGTTTTATAATGATATGGCATACATCTATTAATAAATGAGGCATCAATGCCATGAGGAAACGCCTATTACCTTTCATGATTGAACTTAATAATATTGAAAAGTACATAGCCGACATCAAATCACTTTTATTTAGCAAGAAAAGCAGAATTAAAAGCATAATAAGAACCACACTAAACATTGTAAAAACACTGTATAGGTAGATCCTACTTTTACATTCTTACACAATTTGTTTAGAGTCTGGTAAGGAAGCACAAATACAGAAGTGAATAAAACCAGGCTGCCTATTTCTGAACCAGGAGGGCTCCTAAACCTAGAGTGAAGGATTATGCTGTCTGCATTTCTATGCAACAAAATAGTTATTCATGGTAAAATAACTTATAACTTTGCCACATTCTTATGAGCCTGAAATTGAAAGGTTAAAAAATAAATCAATAAACATTTGTGGGTTTCAGAACAAGCCAGATTTACATGATTATGGAATCTTATTCTGAGGCTGCTTCCAAGTTTTTCATTAATGACCTATGAAAGACTTCTCTTATTCTTAAAGTCAACATTAAGGCATGCCAAATTCCTATAAGAAAATTAGTCTAACAATAGCTTTGGGGCATTAAATTGCAACAACTGTAAAATATATCCTAATACACACAGACTTACACATATAAGCCCGCACACTAACAAAAATATAAACCACAAATATGTTCTTATGTATAAGCCATAGATTTTTGAAAGCATTCTGTGTTTAAAATAACAACTTTTTTTTTTTTACCAGTTTTGACGCCACCATCAGGCAAATTACTTCCCAAGATGCATGCCTATAAAAGTGAAAGGATATACTTTTATAAACCAGTGCATAGACCATAAAATGATAAAGCTGAACACCAGTTGACATAAAACCATGTGTTAACTATCTGTCTTGTAAACTCCTATACACTGGGAAAAAGCTATCAGACTTCATTTTAATTCTCCTTGTCAGAGTCATTTTTTTTTTTTTTTTGCCCACTTCTGGAAAAAGCTAAACCCATGCGAGAAAATTATAAGGATTTTTTTCCTTCTCTGATGCAGTGAGATCCAGTCAGGGGTATTAAATCTTGATGCAGTGGATCTACTTGAGGTATTAAATCTTGATTCAGTGGATCTAGTTAAGGTATTAAGTCTTGATTCAGTGGATCTAGTTGAGGTATTAAATCTTGATGCAGTGTTTCTAGTTATTAAATCTTGATTCAGTGGGTCTAGTTGGGGTATTAAGTCTTGATGCAGTGGATCTACCTGAGGTATTAAATCTTGATTCAGTGCATCTACTTGAGTGTATTATATCTTGCTACTACAAGTGACACATTCACAAAGCCTGTGAATCTCTTTGGTCAGGCCACATTTTTGTGGTAGTTTTAATTGCTTCAGTGGAATCTGACCTTCAGATTGAAAACACTTCTAGCAGCTATATAGATGTTTTCTCCTTAGCTCTAGACTACTCAGATTCTTGGATGTAGGGACCTTTGCAGGCATGACAGATGAAGGCCAGACTGTTCAGTTTTAACTATCTAGAATGCTTTCCTGTGGCAATAAAGTTAACAAAGAAATGCACACTTTGGTTCAGACCCTTGGTTCTTGATATTCAGTTGGTTTAGTGTTCAGTAACTCACCTGAACTCATCCTGGGGACAAAGAGAGGAAAAACATAAATGATTTTGTTAGGGCAGTTTGTCTAAATTTGTACCTCAAAAGGCATGCATGTGCCAGCACTGGTTAAGCTGGGTCTTAACACAGATGAAGAACATAGACTCAGATATTTTACGCATTTCTGAAGATTGACCCAGGGCCTCACGCACGGTATGTAAGCTCTCTACCACTTAGCCACATCCCTAGCCTCAGTCTTCATTTTAAATTCAAGTAATCTTCCTTTGAATTCAGGAACTGATGAGCTCCACAAGGGAAGCACAATCAAAACACCCAGAGAAAAGTTATTGAGCCAATGATGTGAATTCTATCAGTGGGCCAGAGGAAGCATGCAGGTGACCTTCTGAATTGGTCCCTCTTGGGATAATGGTTTTCCCTCACACCAGGAGAACCCAAGGGGTATTCTATAGAAGAGCAGATTTGAATAATGTTGTTGAAATACGCATTTTTTTCTTTTTTCACGTTTTTATTGGCTTAGAATTATATATATTAACACAACAATATGCTCAGTATCATAGGTTCTTAGAGAAAGCCATTGAATCCATGATGACATTCCCTCATATGCATTATTCTCCCCATCCATGACTCTTACATTCTTTCTGGACCCTTTTCCGCAAATTTCCCTGAGTCATATTGGGTGAGTTTAAATTTTGCATAGTTATTGGGTTTTTAAGAGTCTGTAAATTTGTATTTTGGACAATTTTTTTGGCACCCTTGGTGCCTCTCTCCATTGTCCTCCTCTAGGTTATCTGCCTTGCTGTGGGAGTAGCTCTTTTTTCTCGTCATCTCACTTCCTTAGAAGTTGCATTAGGGCTCTAAATGGTGAGTTGGAGGTGAATCATCTCCTGCTTGGGTGTCCCCCAACCCCCACCCTAGTTAAATCAGGTCTTTTTGGTGGAGTTCGGTTGTCCCCGGTTCTCGTTGCTTTCTGAAAAATACAAGCAGAGTCTCCAGCGGAGAGTGAGATTATTATTGGTAAATTGAGACAAATATTGCTAGGTTGGTGAGCATTTGAAGGGTGTAGCCTTTCTGAGGACCTATGGTTAATGAGGACTTTCCCAAGTAGATGGGGTTCTTGGTCTCCATTCAGGGTTGCCTTGGGTCCCCTTACCAGTCAGGGGTTTCCTGCCTCTGAGCGGATCTCACAACCAATTAACCAGCTGTTGATTACCCACCTAGGTTGGGAGCCTCTATTGCACAGATGGGCACTTCTTGACTTGCTTGTCTGTGCCATATAGCAGTGTGTTCTGCACTCTCAGGCCATCGGTCGGTGTTACTTGAAGATGCCTCCTGCTCTCTCAGGATATCATTGGTCTGGTTCCCCCTGCAGATCGTGCAACACCTTCCAGCATTACCCGGGCTGCCCATCTGGGAGCTGATTTTGTTTCTGGATTCAGCAGGGTCTCTCAGTGTTGTGTAATATCAGTCTGTGGAATCTTCAACAATATGGTCTTATCTTTTGCCTAAGGTGGGTATTCAAGGGCTGTGACAAAAATTTGTCTTGTTTTAGGGACCATGTGGGTCACTCTGATCAACAGCTCATTGTGGTAGGTAACTACTTACTGGGTCGGGGAGCCAAAGGTCAGTGTCCTTTGTACCATACGTAGGCTTCCACCCCACCCCCACCCCCCACTTTGGGGCCCTATCCACCTGCATCTGAATTAGTAGTATTCATTAAATGCTTCCATATGAAAAGCATTTACTTTTCTTCATCATCAATTTTACAAGTTTCAAACTCACCCTCCATCAGGAACTGAAAACTGGGCCACAGTTAATATGGTTCAGCTCACCATTTGACTAATGTTTTGCAAATCAATAAAAATAAAATTCATTTGATCTCATAGACATAATGATTTCTTATAAATGAACAAGACTCATGTTATTTTTGGATTTTTTAGAGTCTCACTATGTGGCCCAGGCTGGCACTGAACTTGCAGTGATCTTTCTACTTCTTCCTGCCTCTTCCTCCCAGGCTAGGATTTTAGGCATGAACAACCAGGCCTTGTGTTAAATACTTAAGAAGTATCTGTTGTTGTTGTTTAGTTACAAAGCTCATGAAACCAGATTATTCCTTCTTGCTTCAACATCATCCAAGAAAGATCCTCAAGCAGGCTGGAGTGGATAATTTATAAACCTTTAGAACATAAAATACATATTGCTAGTAAGGTGGTCTTGATACAGATCATGACATGACATTTGCAGAAAAAAAAGTTGGTTGAAAGAGCACAAAGAGCCAACTAGCAAAGCAAACCCTGGTCCTATGATGCCAATTCTTTGAGACTGATGCCAGCTACATCTTGTTTCCTCTGCTGACCATGGGATTTCGCATTTTACGAACAATTCTTTCATATGCCTGCACGCCCCACCTTATTATCCCTTTTTGCATTTTACTTTAACAGCATAAAGCACAGTGGACCTTATCTACTGTTTGACTGATTATTGTGACATCCACAAGAACTCATTCGGAGAGAGAGATCCTGGGTATTAGACCTTGCCTGTCAATCACCCACATATAACAGTCCTCAATAAACAGCACAAAGTCCATGTTGGAATTAGTTGAGTTTCAGAATCTACCCAGCTACAGGTTGGGTAGATTTTAGCAACTGTAGGGTGTTTATCTGTATTGCAGAATTCCTGAAAGCCATTGCAGGGTATCTAACTAGCTCCCATGGAGCTCCACTACCTTGCCAAGGAAAACAGCCCAGTAGACCTATGTGATGCTGTGGACTGGAGTTCAGAAGTGACTCTTGGTGACCAGGCAGAAATAGTCTCAGAGCTGCTCTTTGCTGTCAGAAACACTGTGCATCTATATTAAGAACATCTGGGGTGGACAGGTCTAGACTTAGTCTTTCTCCAGCATCCCCCTCCTCTTCTTCCCTGAAAGATGGAGCTATTATTCAGTCAAACTCCTACTAATTTTACAAATTAAACTAGCAACTAATTTTACTTCATTTAGAAAACAGGGCACATAACAATGCAAAGACAAATCCCTGGCACTAAAGTTGAGCTAGTGCTGAGTTGATTCCACAGTGACCTGAAGATGGTTTATATAATTTTCTTTTATTACAAAGCACATTGTAAGAACACAGTTTCCATTTCTGAATCTAGCAATAATTTTAAGTATAACGTTTTAATAGATTTTATAAAATACAGCCATCCTCAAGTTTCGAAATACTCATTCCAAAAGTATGTTTAGCCAATGAGCCAGTCCACTCCTACACATACACACACACACACCCACCCAGAGGCTGTATATGTGCTATTCCCGCTAGCTATGTCTCAGTGGGTTGGAGTTCTTTCCCTCCCTATAGTTTGCTGACCAGCATGCACAATAAATTGCCCAGCAGCTTTAGGTCATTGGAAGTATTCTTCTATAGAAGCCTGTGGGCATTACAGATTAAGTACTTTACAGCTTTCAGGGGAAAAAAAAAGGGCTGTTACTGGTTGTGGCTTTGTTTGCATCTTTGCCTCGCTTTTCTTCTAAACACAAGAAAACACCTTTTAACTTGTCATGACTATCCTCTCCTGCCCATTCCCAGCTCCAGTCCTTTAAGGAGGACCCCATTAGTCTTTGTAAAGTGAATGATGTTATCAACTGCCTACAAACAGAGATTGGGATTACCTCAAGGAAAGTGTATGCAATCACCATTTTTTTCTGGCTGCATTGCCTGGGAACTCCCTGAAAGGCTGCTATACTGAAGCACTGTCAGTGTGGACATCAGATGTGTGTCTTACAAATTTGTGACCACTTTGCCCATTATCCCTCCCATTGACCAGGAGTTTACATTTTACAAAGCACGAACAGTTACTGGGGTTAAACAGGAGATGTGCAGGTGATGACTTGGCCTTGTGAAAAGATGAGGTCTACTGATAAGTACAGCTCCCACTGATGCTGATGTGCAGGTGTGATCTCTCTGTTTAGGAAGGTGGTAAGGTGGTGTTTTTTTTTTTTGTTTGTTTGTTTTTGTTTTGTTTTGTTTTGGCTATGGGTTTAAGGACTCCTGAGGCAATGGATTATTAGGAGTGATACAGCCTGCTAGGCATGGTTCCCAAGAGTCTAGCTGCAACTATATGGGAAGTTTGTTTCAACATACCACAACAAAATGTTACCTTGGAGCTTGCCAGGGTGAATCATGATGCAGACCTGTTCCATTCATCTGTGGGGAGATTAAGTTTTAAAAGTCTCATTCTTTGTCTCTCTCATGTGACAGTTGGCAAAGGCATCAAGGGCATATGTAAGCAGGATGAGAGCAAAACCACAAAATAAAACATATCAGCAACTACTTTTACTTCATTTAGAAAACAGGGCACATAACAATACACAATGACAAATTCCTGGCACTAATGCTGAGTTAATTCCACATCAGTTTTAAGATGGTTTATATAATTTTCTTTCATTACAAAGTGCATCCTTAGGACATAGTTTTCATTTCTGAATCTAGTAATAATTTTAAATATAACATTTTAATAATTTTATAAAAAATAACTAACATCCTCAAGTTTCTAAAAATCCAAACTCCAAAAGTAGACAGTTTACTCTTTAGGCAAATTATAGGAAAAAAAATTTACACAAGAAAATGGATAAGCACCTTTGAGAATTAAATGTAAGCCTTCCTATTCAATTAGTGCTTATGTTTCACAAAACAGATTGCCAATGGATCCTATTATGTACAGGTCCGGCTAGTACCTGAAGAAGAATATCTTCTATTTATCTAAACATTATCATTGTATATTAGGTCATTGGAAGTCTTCTGCTATAGAAGCCTGAGGCCATTACAGATTAAGTAGTTTGCAGCTTTCAGAAAAAGTGCTGTAGCTGGTTGTGGCTTTATTAGCATCTTTTTTACATGGCTTTTCTTCTAAACATAAGAAACACTGAAACAAAACCACTCACTGGGTTTTGGTTTGCGAAATAAATTTCTTTTTGCCAGGTAAACAAGATACACTATCAAGTTTAATTTTTTTTTCATATAAAATACCATGGCATAGTCTCAAGAAGTTCACAATCAAAGTTAACTCTGTACATTAAAGGCATCTTCTTCAACCAAGGACAGTTCTAGGGTGTTTTCATTCGGGCTAGTTTTCATCCTGAAGTTGAAAGAACCATAGAGTTTTGCAGACTCTTTGGAAGAGGCAAATCTGTTTCTCCGATAGAGTTCCCCCTTCCACATGGACATCATCAGCAAACAGGAAAGAACCACACCCCCGAGAGTGAGCAGGCACAGCCCAGCAATGACACAGCGGTCCAGATGTGCCCCTAGCCTAGCACTCTCCTTTTCTAGGCGCTCCATCTCCCGGGCTGCCACGGTGCTGGGGTCTACTGTTACCTCCCGGGGTACAATGTAAGAAATGATCACCAGAAAGACACCAGTGACTAGGAACAAGATGGCACTGATGAAACCATAGTCTATGGATTTCCCCGAACCAGCAGCTTCTGAACTTGAATCATCATCTTCGGAAATCAAAGATATGGCAGCCTCATGGGACCATTCATTTGGATTTCCCCAGCCAAGGTCTCCAGGGTGATTAATGCCTTTTGCTGAAGGGGACCTTTGATTCCTCTGTTCTAAGTTGACATTCTCATCCACATAAGCAAAAGATGTTTCCAGTTCTTGGCTGCAACAATCACAGACTTTCCGTTCAGCTATCATTTGGTTGTTCAGTAAGTCAAGAGGTCCTGGTGGGAAGAAGTTTGACTGAATAATAGCTCCATCTTGCAGGGAAGAAGAGGAGGGGGATGCTGGAGAAGGACTAAGTCTAGACCTGTCCATCTCGGGTGTTCTTGGTGTAGATGCACAGCCTTTCTGACAGCAAAGAGCAGCTCTGATGGCCACCACTTCTGCCTGGTCACCAGGAGGCTCTCCTGAACTCCAGTCCACCACATCGCAGAGGTCTGCTGGGCTGTTTTTCTTGGCAAGGTAGTGGAGCTCCATGGGAGCTAGTTAGATACCCTGCAGTGCCTTTCAGGAATTCTTCAATACAGATAAGCACCCTACAGTAGCTAAGGCTATACTACAGCGAGTACTGCTCCTGTGGTATGGGTTTCCTTTGCAGCCATGGCTACCTATGAGGACCTCAGCCCCAGTTCTTCCTATGAGGAGAATAAAAAAAGTGAGAGGAAACCTGGTGTTAGGAGAGTGTGAAAAGGCAAATCTTCTGACTTGTCACCAGGGTTAAGAGTGAGAAACTCAGGTCAAGGTAGGAAAGGAGGAAGGAGGAAGTGGCAGTATCTCTGGTGAAAGCATACTGTCGTCACCAAGCCAAATTTATCCCAGGGCTCACACATTCCTGTGACAGGATCCCTCAAATGAGAAGGCAGGTTTCCTGTAGAAAGACACAAATGAGAAAGACAGTGGCCCTTTTTAGCATTTCCGAATTTCTGGAGTACTTGCGCAAGCACAGACTTCTGTGTTTCTACTGCTTCAGAGCAGATTCTAAAGGGCATTAGCTTTAATGAATACATGCTACAGTCAGCTGGGTTCCACTGCAGGCGCTCAGCATCTTGATTTAGCAGCTATGAAGTGAATGAAAAGGCTAGTTCCATCAGCCACCGCTTCTAACCTTTCATCTCATATATCCAGGGACCCAAGACACACACAGCCCTGGTCCTGTATTCTCAAGACCATATGCTGCTATGAGCTCCGCTTCCACTTCCACTATGTCCCTCCCGTCTCGACTCCACAGGGCAGTGTGCGTGTGTGTACAACTTCACTGTGTTCTCTGCAAAACAGAATGAGTCAGTCCACCCCTCCCCTCCCCACAAACACAGGCTGTGTGTTCTATTCCAGCTACCTAAGTCTCAGTGGGTTGGAGTTCTTTCCCTCTCTGTAGTTTTATAACAGCATGCACAATTGGCCATCCTGAAATACTTATAAACCCAATCTAGAAGTAGGCTGACAATAAGAGAAATGATAAACCAAAAGCATTCCACGGAGGCAACCAGACAAGAGGCTATTTCCAAGGATACCTCTGGAGTTCTATATCCATGATGCTCCCTAAACTCTACTGCAACATGAGGCCCTCTCCTTGTGGGATAGAACTTGGGGTTGAACAAACAAGCCATCTAACTATCCACCCTTCCAGCCTCTGCCAGCTTTCTGAGGAATAAAAATTCACTTTCCAATCTCACTAAATATTGGAGTTTAGTCAAAGGCTCCTTTTATTTTTGTGTCAAATACAGAGTGATAATTGATTTTAACTGATGGTTGAATGAGTAATGCACATCGAAATCTGCGGCTCCAGAAGCTGCTAGCTCTCACTTAAGGTCATTCTGGCAGCTTACAGTATAGAAGAGAAAATCCACTTGACTTCTGCTTTGCAATTCAGACTATGTCTTCCTCTCCCCCTCTTTCTTTCCCCCCTGTTCTCCGTTTCTCCCCTCCCTCCTTCCTCTGATCTCTTATTACCATTGGTTTCTCTGCACCCACATTAGAGGAAAAAACAATAACAAAATAACGCTAAGTGCAAGAACAGAACAACTGAGCTGAGTTTTCCTCTAGCAAGTAGCCAACCCCAAGGTTCCTCTGGGACCGAAGAGCTGGGAACCGGTTTCATCAATTACGGAAAGGAAACGTGCTGTAGCCGGAGATCCCCTGCATTAGGCGCTCTGATTAACCTTTGACACAATTAATCCCATTAGACTCCTCTGGATTAAATCCGTTGGACTCCGTACGGGACTTCCAATTTATAACAAAGGGGGCGAAAATAGGCATGCAATTCTCTTTGCCTGCCTCTATTTCTTTTTAAAAAGACTCCGATTGTTCTACCAGAGTCGATTTTCTTTACAGGTCTCTAATCCAGGGCTTCCATCATCAGTGATAATGGATAATCCCAGGGGACCAGATCAAGGTCTTTTCCTCTGGCCCCTCTTTTCCTGCCCCCACCCCGGCTCTGATCTGTTAAAAGCCCTGATAAAAGCATCGCACCTCCAAGAGAGCGCACGTCTCTTTCCGGTGGGTCTGTCTCTCTGTGTTCTATTAAAAGCAGAAAGACTCGCTTTGGAACTGACGCTGGCGAGGGGGGTCTGGGCGACACTTGTGCGGGGTGCGGGGTGCGGGATGCGCGCTGGGAGGGAAGGACCGGCCGCGCGCTCGCCGCAGCCCAGAGCTCCATGCGCCCCGCGGGATCCACCGGTCCTCGGGGTGAACTCCGCGGACACCCGGCCCCCGCCGTCGGGCTGGACCTCCGAGGTCCCGAGCAGAAGCAGACACCCCCGGCAGCGAGCCAAGCGAGCCCCGCTCCCCCGGCCCTCCTCCCCATCCCGCTCCGGGCACTCACCTGCTGGCGAACCCCGCCACGCTGCGCTCTCCCCAGTCCCGCAATCCCCAGCCTCAGCACTTGTAGGCTGTGCGCCCCGATCCAGAGGTGGGCAGCGCGCTGGGTGGGGCGGGGCGGGGTAGGGAGGGGCGGGCCGCCCTCTCGCTGAGCATCCCGGGAGATGTAGTTCAGGGGCATCCCTGCATCCCTCCCCTTCAGGTTTCCTTTCACACCTTTTAAATTGCCATTTCTGGAAACCAGTTTTCTCTGTCTCCTCATATTCCACCCCGGAGCGGCCTCAAGCAAGTGCAAACAGACTCCAAATGCATCCTGCACTTTGTGCTTCTGGTTTTATGTGGTTACTGGGGAGTTGAACCAGGGTCCTTAGGCTTTGCAGGCAAGTGCCTTAACTGCTGAGGAATTTCTCCCGCGCCAAAGCTCTGGTTTTTAAAGATGAACATGAGGTCCCCTGGTCTCAAGTGCAGCCTTAGCAGTCTGGGGAAGGACCCGAGGAAATGACTGCTACATTTAGTTTCAAGTGCCAAGCATTTTGCATGTTTCTTTTCTGATTAAATAGTCAAACCAAATTTCTAAAGTACATTTGACTGATCTTCATTTTACAGATGAGGACGCAGGCTCAGAGACATTAAACGTCCCATCCAACGTTATAAACTCAATAAATGGCTTCTGAAATAGCACCAAGAGTATGATTTCAGGTCATTGCCTTTTCCCCCAAACAGGGAGAAATGTGAACACTGAGGATAGCAGATTTTCCTATTCACCAAAGTATTCCCTGTCCTTAGCGTGGTATCTGCTGACTTTATTAATGGTTCAAAATTATAATGAACACAAGTAGAATTCACGGTTGCCAGGCTCTCTTCTATGTGCTTAACTCATTTAATGGTCACAATTAGTTTTTTTTTAATAATTTATTGTCCATAATGAGTTACAACATTTAGTGGGCAAACAATGAGTTGTTATCCCCAATTCCCCGCTGCCCTCCCCTCCCATGGAGGAGGTTATCCAGTTTTTTTTTATTGTCCATAATGAGTTACATTATTTAATGGGAAAACAATGACTTGTTATCCCCAGTTCCCCAATGCCCCTCTTCCCCATCCCCAATCAGCTGGATATCCTCCTCCTTGGGCAGTCTGGATCCGTCCTAGGTTCAGGGAACCATGGATAGCCTAGGAGTCATCCTGGTTCTGCTGGCGGTAATGTGTTGTTACTGAGGGGGGCCGTATCTCTGGATATTCTCCCCCACCAAGGTTCTCACAATCTTTCAGCCCCCTCTTCCGCTCAGTTCCCTGAGTCGTGGTGGGTGAGTATTAAGGCTGTTCTATTTTTGAGGACTTAGGGGTCTCTGTACTTCTGCTTTAGGTTGTGTCGAACATCATTGGTGTTTGTCACACTGGCTTATCCTGTGTTGACTTATTGGCTGTGACTATGGGTCACTTGTTCATCCCATCATTCTCTGAGGGGTTCCATATGGATCCTCCACGGTGTGTGGGGTGGCTCATTTCTTGTCAGGATGTCAGCTATAGGCCTGCAGTTCTTTGGCAGGGTTGGATGAGCTACAGCTCTTTCCCTGCATTTTGAAAGATACAAACAGAATCTCCATTGGAAAGTGAGATCAGTATAGGTTAACTGAGATACACATTTCTGAATCAGCTAGATTCTATTTTTAGTAGCCTCTCCTTCGCATAGTGCATCTCTCATTGGGGACCCAAGAGTCCCGCTCCCAGTGCATATCACCCTAAGTCCACAGTTCCAGTTAAGGGCTCCCCCTCACTAAGTGGAATATTTGGCCAAATCACTAGCTAGTGCACTCTTGGGCTGCTACCTTCTAGTTGATGTGCCAAGTTCTGATGACAAGCCTCTGCTCTGCCATGCTTTCCCTTCTGTGATGCCATTTCCCCTCCAGACTGTAAGCCAAATTAACCTTTTCCTCCCATAAACTGATTTTGGTTGGTTGTTTTCTCCTAAAAACAAGTAGGTAGCTGCAATAACACTGTAAATTTCCTCAATTTTACAAAAAAGAAACTGAATTACAAAGTAGTCAACATCATACCCCTTGAGTACAGATGGGGCAAATGTATTAACAGACTGAAGACAAGAAGAGGGGATGGCATGAAGCCCCACTGGGAATTGAGTGTATCCAGGATAGATAAGCCAACTCTATTGGGTTCCGCACCCTCATTCATCTGGTGTGAATTTGAGCAGCCCAGAGCTGAACACCCAGGTTATGTGGTTTTCAGATCATTTACACTCTTCCAGCATTTCCTTTGGGGCGATTTGTTGTCTTTGACTATTTCCATCTAAAGGGAGCACAAGGGTTATGATATGTATGGGATGCTGCTACGTGTAAGTAGCTATGGTTACTTGGTAGGTAGGTCAGTGTCTTTTCATGAAAATAGTATTGGTTTTCCATCATACTAGAGAAAAGTCATAGTTTAATAGTGCTAGGGAGTATAAACCTACCATCTTTAACTTCTTTTTGTGCCCCACTATTTTCTTGTAGCCAGTTAGATTATTTGATCATGGTATGTTGTTATGACCTCCTTGTTTACTACAGTGTTACCAGTGAAAGATATTTTTCCTCTGTTCTCTGATTCTAGGCACCCTTCAAGGACTAGACTGCTAGGCCTCACTTGTGGGAATGCATTCTATTCTCAGTACCATAGATTTTAAAAAGCATCCCAAAGGTACAGGGAGGGGGTGTCTAGAAGGGCATGCCTATGATGCCAAAAATGTCTTATTAAGATGAGAAGATGGTGAAGGAAATTGGCTAAAGGAGGACACAGACAAAACGACCTTGCTTTACGTAATTTAGTTTGTAAAATTAAAGGAGAATTTTATGTTGTGATTTTAAAAGGGGAAACCGAATCAATAATTGTTGTCATGTCTACTATTGATAATAAATTATCCCCTTGGAGTCTGACGTCAACTCTATAAGGTCTGTAATAATGTTGCCCTCATTTTACAGCATCAAAATTAAACGTTTGGGAAAAAAAAGTTTGGCAGTTTTACTCCCAAAGTATGAGAAGTGATAATTGGAAGAGTCAAGATTCTAACTTGCATTTATCTGATTCCAGAAAATAGATTTCTTTGCTTTCATGTTGTCCAGCAGAGCACACAGATGATGTGGTAAAGCTCAGAGCACAGACTTACCCAGTGATGTGTGTTTTCTAGACCCGGCAGGACAGCTTGTTAGGCAAAAAGAGTAGGTAAGCTAGCACATGTGGAAAAATACAGGGACTAGCAGGCTGTATCAAAGTTAATTTGGGGAATAATGTGGAACTTAGTATAAGCAAGGACATTTTGGAATTTGACAAGGAATGCCTCATAAATGTGAATTTTCTATTACTGGAGAGTCTTCTAAAACTTTTATTAGTGACATAGAAGAGATTTATTCATATTGGTTAGATGACCTCCATGGTCTCCTTGCAGAACTAATTTTAATTTATATATCTTTCATAAAATATTTTCCATAAAGGCTGGCTCCCAACTTTAAAGTGAAGTTAACTTCCTGTCAACTTTCCTACAACTTGTCAACAGTAAAAATTTTAATATTTACTATTCATTGCCTTTTGGCATTCCGTTCATGGCTAGGTACCTTAGATGGTGAGCATCTCCATGTTGAAAAAATTATTTGCTGCAGAAAGTCTAGAATTGCTATTGCATAAAATGAATAAAGATGACCAAAATAAATTGAGACTTGAAATAATTATGAAATAATTATATCACTTCCTATTTCTATATGTAGTACATTTGACTCCACATATTCTGTAACATTGAAAAATTATGTCTACATCAGTATATTACAAAATTCATTTCAGAAATCTAAAGAATAAAAGAAAGTTTGGATGGCTAAGCTCCTGGAGAGAAAAGCTTTGCAAAACTTCCACTTGGAAAAACATACCCCTCTCTCCTACAGTTCTATATCTGAAATTTTCCTATAAACCTGACTCAAGAATCTTTTTTTTTTTTGTGAATCATTTTGGGATGGAGATATATCTCAGTGGTTAAGGCAACTTCCTGCAAAGCTTAACTACCCAAACCACTTAAAGTCAGATACACAAAGTAACACATGCTTCTGGAGTTCATTTGCAGTAGCTGAAGGACCTGCCATGCCCACTCTCTCTCTCTTTCTCTCTCCCTCTCTCCTTTTCTCCCTTTCTCTCTCTCCTTGAAAATGAAGAAAACTATTTTTTCTTAAAAGTGAATCATGGTCAAAATTCATAACTTCATGTTAATTTTTTGATTGACATTTTCATATCTATATCTATCTATATATATGTGTGTGTGTGTCATACTGCTTCCTGTGTGATCTCTCTCCCCAAATAAAATTTAGTTTCCTTAAGAAACAACATATATGTTCAATTAGTTTTATGCTATTTATGAGTATGACATAGTGCAACTCACAGGGAATAGTAAATAGTTCCTCAATGTAAGCTTATTACACAATTGACAGTAAAATTATGATATTCATAGATTTTGATTTTGTATAATTTTAAGATCTTTTTTGTGAATACTGTAGATATGTGAGAGAGAGTGAGGGTGCATGAATGCCACACTGACTGTACATGTGGGTATGTTGCTCAAATGAGAGAGAGTGCATGAGTACCACATTGACTTTGCACTTTGGTTGTCAGAAGACAACCTCCAGAGTTGGTCCTCGCCTTCCACTCTGTGTGAGACAGGGTCTTTTGCTTCTCACTGGTGCATGATCCAGGCAAGCTGTCCCATGGGATGCTGGAAATTCACCTGTCTCTCTCTTCGATTTTGCAGTGAAATTCCTGGAATGACAGATGCATACTGCACCGTTCATCTTTCTATGAGTTCTGTGGATCCAAACTCAAGTCATCACATCTGTGTGGCAAGTTCTGTATCCTCTGAGCCCTCACCCTGCCCAGATTTTACATAAATTTTGCTATAGCTCATATTTATACTTTCATGAGAGAATCAATCAATAACTAGTGGTAAAATAATTTTTGAGAAGTAAATTGACAATTTAACTCAATAATAGTACCAAGAATTTTAAGAGATGATCTCTTGTAATAATCATTGAGGATATATTCCAGCTTTCTCTCCTTAGCTATAATAATGAGCTGCTTGTTAATTAAATTTCCTTATTGTTTTCCTTAATGTTTTCATGAGAGCTAAATCATAGGAAAATAAGAATGGATCTTTAGAATAGTTTGCATAGAGAATCAGTCATTTAATGAAATTAGTATAAGGAATATGACTCACTTCACATCCTAAGTAAGTACTTCTAAGGTATGAATGAATAACAATGACCATATTTTAAAGTATGAGGATTTTGTTTACTAGGAAGACTCAGTAAAAAAAATCATACTAACTTTGAAATATTTTCTTTTAATAAGCATTCTTACAATAGCTATTTGGGTATGTTAAATATATATAGTAGCTGGGTATTGACAATGGAAGAAAACCTTACCCTAATTGAAAGGAGCTGTATTTCCTACAGGAGAGAGTACCTCTCTAGCTACTCGAACTGACGTTTGTCTTGACTGAATTAAGAGAAATCAATTTCAAATATACCAATTTTGTAAAGTAATTCAAAAGTTTCTGAATACTATGTGAATCATGTAAAGCTATAAGTATGAAAAACATTTGTTTGTGTTATAGAATATTAGGAAATTTAGACTCCCCTCTGTTGAGTATAACTAGAAAATCTGAAAAAAATATTAAAATCACTCTCTTGAACTTAATAAGACAGAGAAACTTGACTAGGCTAGGGTCCCAAGGAAAGAAACTCATAAGGGCAAGGCAGGAACTTAGAACTTCTTTTCACTGGAGATTCTAGATGAGTCCAAAGGGATACATCAAAGGCTGAAAGGCTTAGGAGAGTAGGGAAGGATGTCTTGAGACCATCAAAGAAAGGAACCATAATATAACTAGTTCATACCCACCACATTGGTTTTTAAATCAGGAGGGGTTGTGTCTTAACATTGTGAACCAGGAGTTTGTAAATTTGCTCAAAGTTTAATCAAAGTGATTTCAGAATCCTGCAACATCATGTGCCTAGCAAAAGAAAATATACACTCTGAAAAAAATACAGCATCATTTCCATCTATATATCATATGCCTATGACAAACATGTATATGACATTTTTAAATGAAAAAATATAAATAGGTAGATGAGAGAGAGAGAGAGAGCGAGAGCGAGAGCGAGAGCGAGCGAGCGAGCGAGCGAGCGAGAGAGAGAGAGAGAGAGAGAGAGAACATAGGTTACTGGCTTCTGGAATTAGGCATCCCTAATATGAGGAGATGGGTGTCACTGAAAAAGTAATAGAAAGAAAACTGTTTTTCTGGTGGTAGATAAATTCTCTTTCTAAAATAGGTACAAGTGATATTGAAATAACCAGATATGTGTGAAAGGTGAAGAGCACCACTAAGAATAAATAAAATGTCACATAATTTCAGAAACACTGTAAAATATAAACTTAAATTCACCAGCTGTTATTAGCTTGATGTTGCTGGGACAAAATGTCCAACTAAAAGCAGCAGAGGAAGAGATTCGTTGTGTCTTACAGTCTGTCATGGTTTGATCCAGGTGTCCCCCACAAACAAATGAATGTGTTCTGATAGATCAATCCTCAGCTGATGGCAGTTTGGGTTTTACAACCTCAATGAAGTTGTGTTGTTGGGGGCGGGCTTATGGGGGTTATAAACCAGCTTCCCCTTGCCAGTATTTGCCACACCTTCCTGCTGCTGTTTCCAGTGCTGTGGCAGAGGTGATGTCCACCCATCTGCTCATGCCATCGTTTTCCCTGCCAGGACGGAGTCTCCCCTCAAGGCCGCAAGCCTAATAAACCCATTCCTCCACAAGCCGCTTTTGCTTGGGTTCTTTCTGTGCAGCAACTAGGAAGCTGACTGCAACACAGTTCCAAGGAGACTCTGCATGAGGACAGGGGAAAGATGATAGAGCAGAGGTTGGACAGTATCTCTGCCACAGCAGATGGAAAACAGCAACAAGAGAGTGAGTTGAGTTCTGGCAAGGGGGAGCTTGCTATACTACTCCAAAGGCCACCCACAACAACACACCTCCTCTGCCAAGGTTTAACCTCACAAATTGTCACCATCTGAGAACCAACTATTCAAAACACTTGAGTTCATGGGGGGGGGCATCTGATCAAACCACCATATTCTGCCCCTGTCCCCACTGTCTCACAATAGTCTCAAGATGTAAAAATACATTCAGTCCAAATTTAAAACTCACAATAGCTTTTGTTTGTTTGTTTTATAATCAATCCAAACACTCTTCAGAAGTCAAAAGTCCAAGGCATGAGCCTATCAAACTAAAACACAAATTAAATATGCATAAGGTCACAGAGTAAACATTCACACTGTGAAGCATGGCATTGGGTATAACAAGGAAAGAATGAACCAATGGAAGATCTAAAACAAACAGGAAAAATATCCAATCCTGTCTCTACATGTGCAGCATCTAAGACTTGCAATGAAGTCTCTGAGGTAATTCCACCCGCAAGAAGGGCTGCCCACAGCTCTGAGAAAACTCCATACTAGGCATCCAGAGCCAATACTTGCCTTTGACAAATATTCTATAGTCCTGTTGTTGCAGTCAGCCACATGTTGCTGGGATGAATCTGCTAACCAGGCACAATTTGGGGGAGGAAAGTATCTATTAAAACTACAGATTGGGGAAATTCCGTAACAGCGAAAGAGGCTGGCCCTCTTTCACAGGTCCAAGCAGAGAGAGAAACCCATCACCAACACCACACACACAGAATAGCAAACAGGTTGGGAGGCCAAATAGAATTTTTTCCCCTTTATGTAACCTTAGGGTGGGGTCTTGCAACCCTTCCCTAGAGTTAATGGCTTCCTGAGTCTCTGGAATTTCTTTCCTGCACTGCCCACACAGGAAAGGATGTTTACTTCTAGCTCTCCTGAGTTTCCTTATATCCTTCCCCCTACTGAGTGGTTGCCTTCCTGTAAACATCCTCAGAGACCCACCCGAGATTACTTGAAAGGTCAAGTTGACATCAAAACTTAACCATCATACCTGTCTACAGCCATACCACCCTGAACATGCCCGATCTCATCTAGTCCTGACATTTCCAAATCCTGTGCAACCCACAGTTCTTTCTCATGACTCTATCAGGCCTCCATGGAGGAACTCCAACAACTCTTCCTCACATCACCCTGTGATCATTAGGAAAAAAAAAATCATGTGCTGCAAATTCAATAAACCTCATTTTCTCTGTATTTGCTATATGTCCATATTATGGAGTGGTCAACCAAATTTGTTAATCAAAAGGCAAATAAAGTGAACTTTGAAGAACAGGGAATATCCTTCTGTATTCTTTCTGCTGCCCAAATGCAGAACAACTGTCCCAATCCCAATGGTAGTAATGTCTAAAAACCTGTAGCTGAAGCTGTTAGTAGTCTCTACTTTGACTCTCATCTTGTGCCGTATCCGTAGCCTTTTACTCTGTGTTCTGATAAAAACTTTTTATTGATAGCTTCCATAATCATAGATCATGAGCCATTGTGATTCCCTCCCCCCCCTCCCCCATATCTCCTCCCCCTCTCAAGTAGTCTTTGTTTTGTTTTGGTGTCATCATCTTTTCCTCCCATAATGTGTATTATCAGGCATTGCAAAGCCATGAATATTAAGGCCATTTTGTGTCTGGAAGTTAGTGCTGTAAGCAGTCCTACCCTACAATTGGCTCTTACAATCTTTCTTCCACCTCCTCTGCAATAGACCCTGATAAATCTAGCTTTGCTTAAGTTCTGAAGACACAGGGGTACCAGCGGCAGGGATACCAACTCTCTCTAGCTCAATCTACACAAAGCTCTTTTTCTCCTTTATAAGCCAAGCCTCACAGTCCACAGTTCTTTCTGCATTTAGGTCTTTTGACTCTCACCAGATTGGACCATCAAGATCTACTTATAGTACTAAAAGACATATCAGCCCAAGGTTTTACAAATCAGTAAATCATTTCCAAAAGACCAAAAGCCACATTGTCATATTTCTAGGAGCAATGACCTTACTCCGACTACAAAATATCTTTTTAAAAATTTATTTATTTATTTACTTACTTACTAATTTTAAAGAGATAGGCAGTGTAATTAACAGACATACAAAGTGGATAAATTTTCATGGAAAATGGATAAATTTCAAGAATAATTATGGGACATAAAGAAAATACTTTTGTGTTGAGTCAGAGTTTTTAATGAGCAAATTTTATGAAATTTGGCATTCTGGGATAAGATAAAGTCTTAATAGCTAATTTATAAATGCATACATAATGAAAGACTGCAATCAGAATTACTTAAGTTAACAGACTTTAAATTGAGAAGTAGAAATTTCAGGGGGAAATGTCATCTAAGACCATAGAAACATTTTACATTGGAAAATTTATAGGTAATCATGTTTATTTGGCTTTGGAGAAATGAATTTAAAAATTAGTTTGAGAACCCAGGATCCTTTGTTGGAGGATTAATTTCTTTCTTTTCATTTTTGGAAGGAAAGGAGAAAGAAGCTGTTGCACTTACTTCTCTTTTCTGGGATAGAGCACCCTGACAAAGATCAGTGATGGAAGAAATTTTTTTTTTAATTTTTGCTTACTATCTCAAGGGGAAGCTTCATGATGGTAATGCAAAGTATAGAATGAGCAATGGCTGGACATCACCTCTGCCACAGCAGGTGACAAACAGTATTAGGAGAATGAGGCAAACCAACACTGGAAAATCAGTGTCTAATAAGCCTCAAAGTCCACCTCCAGCAACACACCTCCTCCAGCAAGTCTCCACTGCCCAAATTGCTATCAGCTGGAAACCAAGTATTCAAAATCATGAGTTTATGGAGGACATCTGATCCAAACCACACCATAACTTTAAATCTAAGTTCTGCATATGACTGAAAATGGCACTTATCTGGGTCTAGATTATTTCACTTAATGATTTGTAGTTCCATCCACTTTCCTACAAATGTCATGGTTTAATTTTTCTTTAAAGTTCCATAAATGTGGCAAAAATGCAATGGAATTTTATGAAGCAATAAGGAAAAATGAAGTCATTGATAGCTTGGCTCATTTCATTTCTTAGCTATTGTGAATAGCATCAAAAGCCTGGATGTGCAAGTATCTCTGTGATGTGCTGAATTAGAACTCTTTGGCCATGTATGCAAGAGTGAACTAGCTGGATCATATGGTAAATCTACTTTCAGTAAGTGGATGCAAAAGTTTACATCCCCACGACCAGTGAATAGGGGTCTTCCCAATCTGTGCCCCCCAAAATCCTCACAAGCACTTGGTGTCATTTATGTCCTTGCTCATTTTAGACATTAGAGGAACTATTCTGTCCTTTTAAAAAATTTAGTACAATGTTTGCTATTGGTTTGTCATATGTTGTCTTTATTATGTTGAAGTATGTTTGTTCCTTCTAGTCCTAGTTTCTTCTGGGCATTTATCATGATGGATATGGAACTTTGACAAATTTTTTTTCATTGGCTGGATGATTTTGTCTATGTAAATATTGTGTTACACATTAGTTTGCCAATGTTCAACCAACCTTGCATCCCTTTAAGAACACCAACTTGATTGTGGTGTATAACTTCCTAACATGTTCTTAACTTCAGTTCACAGAAGTTTATTGAGAATTTTTACACACATGTTTATAAGAAAAATCAGTCCATAATTTCCTTTTCTTTGTGTCCTTATTTGTTTTTGATATCAGGGTCATGTTGGCTTCTTGGAATGAATTTGGCCCTGTTTTTTCTCTTTCTGTTTTACCTAGCACCTTGAGGAGCATTGGTACAGGACATTTCCTAATGGTTTGGTGGAATTTTCCAGTTGATCCATCTCTTCCTTGATTTTCTTTGCTAAGAGAGGATTTTTTCTCTTTTATTACTGCTTCATCTCATTTGATTTTATAGAACTGTTTAAGTTTTTAATGTTCTATTGATTTAATTTTGATAAGTCATATGTGTATAAATCAATTACTTCTCAATTTTCCAGTTATATGGAAAAAACACTTTCAAAGTATTCCCAAATATACACCAATCTGGATTACCTAGCTTCTATTTTTAGTAGCCTCCCCAGCAGTTGCTCACATAGTGCATCTTTTCTTGGGAGCCCAAGAGTATGGGATCCGGTGCATATCACCCTAAATCCCCGGTTCTAATCAACGGTTCCCCCTCACTGAGTGGAATATTTGGCCGAATTTAATAGCTGTTGATTGTCTCCCCCAGGCCCAGGCTCCTCCATTGCAAAAGTGCTCCTTTCTTGGTTTGCTTTTCTCTCCCAGTAGGAGGTGTGGTCAGCCTACTCATGGCCACAGACTGTGTTTCATGCCAGTGGTCTGTTTACTCCAGCTGTCGATGTTCAGCTTCCCCTGGCAGCTTGTGTAGTGTCTTCCAGCACTGCACTAACTGCCATCTGTGGGGCTGGTTACCATTCCAGACCTCGAAGGGTCTCTCGATGCTGAACGATGGTATTCAATCTCATTCTCCGATGGAGATTGTGTTTGTATTTTTCAGGATGCAGCGAGAGAGCTGTGGCCCATATAACCCTACCAACTGACCGCAGGCAGAAAGCTGAGATCCTGGCAAGAGATGAGCCACCACAGTCATACGGTGAAGAACCCATATGGAACCCTGCAGAGAATGACGGGATGAACAAGGGACCCACAGCCACAGCCATTCAATCAACAAAGGATAAGCCAGCGAGACAGAAACCAATGAATCTCGACACAAAAATCCCTAAGCTCACAACACTAAAGCAGCCTCAATACTCACCCACCACGACTCAGGGAAGAGGGGGTGGAAAGATTGTGAGAGCCGTGGTGGGGGAGAATATCAGAGACTTGGAAACCCTCAGTAACAACACACTCATGTCATGAGAACCCGGCTGAAGACTGGGCTATCCATGGTCCCCTACCACAGAGACTGATACAGAAGGCCCATGGAGGAGGATATCCAGCTGACTGGGGATGGAGAAGGGGGGCAATGGGGAATTGGGGATAACAACTCATTGTTGGCCCTCTAAACAATGTAACTCATTATGGACAATAAAGAAAAAAAATTTTTCACTTACCCCCCCCAAATAAAGTAAATTAGTTATTAAAAAAAAAAGTATTCCCTAGTGATTCTCTGGATTTCATTGTTGCCTTGCCTTTTCATGTTTTTTATATTGCTGTGTTGTAATTTGCATATATTCTAAAAAGTCATCAGAATTTTTTTTGGGGGGGACATCTTCTTAATGGGTAGCTTACTCATAAAGGCTCAGTTTCTCAGTACTACCAGGGGAGGAGCAAACAAACTGACCCACTGCTCTTTTCACACACCCTTTTGCTTCCTATGTGGATAATCTGAAGCTCTTCTTTTTTCTCTTTTACATATACTTTTTCTTATTCTGACTCTCTCCTTCATTTAAATGGAGATAGCCTCTTGTCTATCATCATAATTTAGAAGTCCTGGTTTGGGATTGTTATGTGCTATATACTTTTGGGCTACTGTTCTTCTTTAACAATGGCTTCTGAATCACCTTTTAAGGAATAGGTCTTCTTCTGATGATACATTACTAAGGAATCCTTTTTTATTTATTTAAATAGTGTCTCAAAGGCTTTACCCCTCCTACTATCTTTTATTACACCGCCTTTTAGAGACACTCTCCAGATTAGGGTTGAGTTTTGACTCTAAATTTTCTTGTAAAGTCATTAACAACTTGTAATACAGTGTTCATCCACTCAGCAAATGCTAATTAGTTATAGTTTTTGTGCTGAGTGTCTGGGGATATGGCTGTGAGCTGAATGGATAAGGAGCTCACACTCTTATGGATGATTTGCAAACTTAACAGGCAAATAAATCACAATTTTATAAGTGTTATAGTAAAAGAAATAGACAATGTTAGAGAATATACAGTAAATGAAATAGACATTGTCAAGGGAATATATAAGAAGAGTACCTACTTCATAAATGGAGGATCAAAGTAGATTTGTTTATAATTTAAAATCTGAATGACACATGCACAGGAGAAAACTGGTCATCAGATAAATAAAGGATGAAATGAGCAGTGGGTTGTAATTCAGGAATTCAGTCTACCTGTCATATAAACTATGAGTGAAGGATTGTAAAGACACTGGAAATGAGAATAGTGAACAGATCTTCTATGGACTTTTAAGTAAAGATTTATGGTACGTAGACTTAAATCTAAAACCTGCCAAGCACTATGTATGACTTTTAAGTAACAGTATAATAAGATCATATTTGAATCTTAAAAAGATATTTTTAGGGAATAAATTGAAGATGATATAGTCTAGTATCATCAAGTGACTCATAGTCCTCAACCATGCATGGAATGTTGGCAATAAAATCTAAATATAAAGGCAGGAAATTTATAAGAGAAACAACTTTCAACCCTTAATCGAAAAGAGAGTAAAATGTCTATGGTAAGATGGGCTTTGGAGCAAAATCCATGACCTGTATAAAGATAGAAAGATAATAATGATGACTATGGGGATGGTTCAGTGGTGCAGGTCAATGGCGGAACACTTACTTAACATGTGCAATGCCCGAGGTTAAGTCTCTACACACTGAAAAATTGAGATGAAATGGTAAGGACTTAAAGAAGTGCACAGCATTCCTGAGTATAATAGCACTCCCTCATCTCTCTTTGATCCTTTTTGCAGTTCTGCTCAGTGTGTTAATTTCCAGGCAGAGGAACTAGAATGTGTTTCAAGCCTCAGTATGTCTCTTCATACAGTACAATGCCATGTGATTCTTGATCTAGAATGACTGTGCCCTGAGTGAGGCAGGGATAGGAGGAGCCTGGGTCAGCCCATCTAATTGAAAGAAACAGAACTGAGAGTTCCATGTTCAGTTAGACATCCTGCCTCAAGGAAATAAGGTAGAAGAGTGATGGGGGGCAATGCAAAAACATTCTTCTCTGTCCTCTGAGCATGTGTGCATGGGAAGTATGCATGCATACACATGCAACACACACATACATACACACAGACACACACATACATGTATACACACACATACACGCACATACAAACACACAATTTTTAAGAGTGTATGGGTTTTCATGAAGACAACAGAGTAATGGTTGTAGGAAATCCTTGCTTTCTACTCTCCACTAGACCATCTTGGTCATGACTGGGATAATACAGGTCTCTGATCAACTGGTTCACTAATTGGTTTATCATTGGGATATAGTTTTCTCCCTCCTGTGTGATCTCCCACCCTATAGCTGACTAGGCTGGTGGGGGGGTAGTGAATGGTGACTCAAAGCCTCTTAGGGGCTAGGCTCAAAATGGGTGCATGATTATTTCTAACACTGTCATGGTTTGATCCAGGTGTCCCCCACAAACAAATGAATGTATTCTGAATGATCAATCCTCAGCTGATGGCAGTTCAGGAATTAGAACCTTGCTAGAGCTGTGTTGTTGGGAGTGGGCTTATGAAGTTATAAGTCAGCTTTCCCTTGCTAGTATTTGGCACACCTTCCTGCTGCTGTTTGCAGTGCTATGGCAGAGGTGATGTCCACCCCTCTGCTCATGCCATCATTTTCCCTGCCAGGATGGAGTCTCCCCTCAAGTCTGTAAGCCTAATAAACCCATTCCTCCACAAGCCGCTTTTGTTTGGGTTCTTTCTGTGCAGCAACTAGACTGCTGACTGCAACAAGTACATTACTTTCTCAAGTCATCATCCTACCCACATTCAAGAGATGAAGAAACAGGCTATATTTCTTGATGGGAAATTGTCTATGAAGTCATATTTCTAGGACCACTTTCATGACCAAGCTACTGTGATAATCAAGTCCTGAGTTTGAACATAAACTCGAGAAGCAGTGCTATCAATAGAGACCAGGTGAGTGGGCATTGGATGGCTCACAAAATCATTTTTCTTCCATTATCTCTTGAATCCACACTTGAGGGGACAATCTTCCTTTTTGTTGTAGCAACTTTGTGGTTTGGGTGAAATTGATTCTCTCTGCCCAAAGGCACGAATTAATAAATCTCTTCACATTCAACATGCAATAGTAATTAGTGTAGACAAAGAAAAAGTTCTAAGTCAAACAAAGTAATTGACCTGAATTAGCCACAGTTAGCTTCGAAACAGTTGAGTCAAGGTAAAGTTTAATTTGGTTAATGTCCAAGGTAAAAGAAGTATTCAGTCCCTGTTTGTGCTAATTCCACAACATTAAAGTAAGCTACCTGAGGACAAAGTTGTCACACAGGAGGAGTTGAAGAAGCAGAATGAAAGTTAAGGTTACTTTGTATCAATTTCTCTTGCCGTTGAGCTTTTTGATAAGTTGAGTCAACAAATCACCACTTTCAGTTGGGTTTTATGGCACATAGGAAAGCATTTAGATTTCATCAGATTCCTTGTGATAGCCCTAAAATTGATTTATCAAACCCTTAGAATCAGTGTGTTGCCTGTCTTCCCTAACACATACAAAATAAGTTGAAGGACCTTATGTAACCTGAAAGCTACTATAAAATAGCTCTCCTATTTGGAAAAGAAGAAGTAGTATCTACAAATAATAAAAAAGAGGTAATAAGCAGACTCTAGTTAATTGGGTTCAGTTAATATTGATAGAATTAACATATCAATCAATATATGAAAACCTAGTGGGCTGATGGGGCAAAAACCTGTTAAACATGAGATCCATTAATCCTTCTGCTTTCCCATTTTTCTACTTTCGTAGTTTAAAAGTTACAATTAAATCCTTTGTGTTAAGTCCTGAGCACATCAAAGATAAAATAAAATACCCCTAATCAAAGGGAAAGACATGTTCTGAAAAAGACAATCCAATTACTGTTATGCAGGATGAGTGTCAGGATAAGAGAGTAAGGAAAGAAGAATCAGCCACAAAAGAATTGCAGAAACAAATTTGCAGTGACTATCATGAGCATGGCAATTCCACGGACAACAGTTTCATTTTCTTAACTGTACAAGCTAGCTAAGGCTAATCACTACGTCCTTATTAACATTTGGATGTCAGTATTCCTAGGAAAAGGGGATCTGATTATGTGGTTGGTGTAAACATTAGCTAGAATGAATGGTTGCATCACTGAAATGAGAACTAAATATGAATGAGAAATGTCTTCTGTGTGAGGCAGAATCAGGGTTCTTTCATGGTAAAACTTATGTCTGAGAATTGGACTTACGAAATCATGTAACCTGAAAGGTAAAACCATTCATTTTAAAAATTGAGTCAGGTAAGTTTAATCAGTAATAGAAATTAAGGCTAAGCATTGGGGAAAACACTATAATTAACTGTAAAATAAATGATGACAGCTCAACACTGCATATTTGATGACATTGTTACATCTACTGAGCTATAGTACCCATCTATCAAAAATACTTGAGAAATAATTAAGTGGATCATCATAGTACTACTCTCTTCTCCTCATAGTGGATGTAGACTATGTAACTCATTACCACTTTCTCTCCTCCTCGTGGAGGTAAACTATGTAACTCATTATTACTCTCTCCTCCTGGTGGAGGTAAGTATGTAACTCATTAGCATATCTCCTAAAGCAGCAGAGTCCTCATTTCTATTTTGATGCACTTATTAAAGTCTTCCTTATTCCTTATTGTCATAACATAAGAGAATATTCCATGCATTTCTTCACAACTTATAATCATATTCAAATATTCTCTTTGAATAATACCAAGGAAAATGAAATTGCAAATTTCACTAAAAAGGAAAGCTGATATGTCCATCTTTTGCCTACTTATAGTTGGTGAATCTTTTGTTATGATGATGTCACAGTCTGCACATTTATTTCTTCACAAATTTAGTAAAATTTATTGAGCACATACTCTGGTCAGGCATGATGCTAGATTCTCTGAATTCAAAGAGCGAGCAATAAGTGATTAATATCACTAGTTTCAAGTATTTACTGGTATAGTAAGGCTAGTTTGTGGAAGAAACATTGTCTTTACTTTTCTGTCTTCCAGAAAGTGTCACAGAAGCCCGTTTTTAATCCACAAGAAAACTGTTCTTATGTCTTCAATATCTTACAACTGTTTATTTACCTATAAGATATCTTAGCCATTTCTTATATTTAACTCAATGGCTCTAACAAATCAGCTAAAATCCCTGACATTGATGCAGAGAATGTCTTTCATATACTGGGAGATTACTTTTCATCTCTCTTTTCTCAATAGAGATCAGCCATGTTCTCTTGGGGTGACATGGAAAGAAACTACCTAGGATCCATCAGAGCTGAAAACATTTATCTGATTCTCAAGCTAACCCCAAAGGGGAATTCATTGGCCCAAGTTGTCATAGAAATTATAATGAAACGAAAAGAGTCCAAAAGACCTTTTCTCTCATTTAGCCATGAATTAAGAGTGAAAGACACTATTACAAGCTTTTTGTCCTCATAAATATTTTAACTATCACAACCAGATGTACTTGCTATTTCTCTTTTAATTGAGCTGTGAGAATTAAGTTGCAAAGTGGGTGTGTACTTTTCATTACCTCTAAGGTAATGAAATATTTTCCTGTTATCTTTACTGTCTCTAAAGAAGCTGATCTTCATTGGTGTGAGACATACACTTATTTCAAATTAATATATATTTTTAGATGTTCATGCAAGTGTTAGAATATTTTTAAAGAATTTTATTATGTTGATTTATCACATAAATCATTTATATTTATAAGCACATAGTTCAGAAATGTGTGGGTGTCCTAGCCACGTGTCTGAAAATTTCTTCTCTCTTAACAAAGAAATTGAATATGAACTTTCACTGTTCTCTCTTGGATGGGTTAGATGCTGAGGAGTGTTAGTCTTGCTTCTGTGCTCCCATGTCCTCTGCACATATCATGAAGGCACATTACCACACCATTTGTCATCTTTAGGTCCCACCTCCCAGACCTATGTGAGCTCCGGAAGAGCAAAGGATATGGTTTATTCATCTCAATATCCCAGAGCCTTTCAGAAAATGAAAGCAAATAGTCAAAGAATATTAGAAACAAAATATGAGAGTGAAGAGCAATGGAGGAGATGTATGGAAGCAAGAAAAGATAAAGGAATAGAACAGTCATGTGCACAAAATATATTTTAATAAATTGGTAGGCGAAGGTTGAGTTGTACACTATAACATCTACTTGGCAAAACAGTCATGTTTGTCAAAATATGCTAAGGAGGAGCAGATTACTTCAAATGCACAGTAGAGTGGGATTACATTTAGTAAATGCTTCAAAAGCACAGAGCTCCCTAAAGGCTAATTATTTAGGAAGCCCTGCAGTATCACAGACT
Source organism: Zapus hudsonius (assembly GCA_004024765.1). Classification (NCBI taxonomy): domain Eukaryota; kingdom Metazoa; phylum Chordata; class Mammalia; order Rodentia; family Dipodidae; genus Zapus; species Zapus hudsonius. The sequence continues at coordinate 196 of PVHP010004234.1, read as the reverse complement.
GTGTCTGTTATCCAAGGAAGCAAATACAGGAAAATCATGATCAGATTGTTCTATGCACAGTAAGGCCCTTTTCTGAAATCTAAAAACACTCACCCACCCACTCACCCAACCAATTCAATACCTCTTTACAACCATGATATCCAGTTTGTGCTATAGCAACTTGACCTTTATCTACCTTTATACTTCCTATGGCTGA